>CAUYPK010144009.1:0-33063 GCA_963574355.1 Loris lydekkerianus
AGGAGTTTGGGGTTTTGTGAGTTGTGAGGACAGGAGGGCACTCTACAGAGGGCCAGAGTTGTGACTGTGTCCCCCCGCGCCCCCCCCCCCCAAAAAAAAAGAAAGAAAGCAAGGACGAAATAACACGCGCATGGAGCAGAAGTCAGGAGATGAGTGAGGTAGGGAGCACCCACTTGGTTCTTGTGATCCTATTTAGTTCCCAAGCAGCTTTATAAAGCAAACATTAGAAGTACCAAATACAGGTAGACAACTGAAGCATAGTGAGGATGTCACTTGCGCAGCGTCTCAGAGCTACTAAGTGATGGAGCTGGCGCTCAAACCCAATGTGTGTGATTCCAAAGACCCTGCTTTTTCACAACGTCCAACTCCATCTGGTGTCTAGTTCCAGTTCTGCTAGAAACTTGTAGTGTGGCCTTACATATACAAAAAGTACAATCAATAATGGCCGAGTGGGTAAATGGATGAATGGATGGATTGACAGAGATGGGGATTCAGGGAGATAGAGTATTACTCAGGAAAGCAGAGGAGGAATCAGAATCCAAGGAATAGCAGAAACTGAAAGGAAACTGGCTGAAATGGGCTTGGGAAGAGAGTGTTGGGTTGTGAGGCGAGTCCCCTAGTCTTGCAGGAAAAGCTAACCATAGTGAAACAAAGCTTGATTATGTACTCTTAAATCATGCTTCTGTAAGATTGCCACACATCCAGCTCATGTGTACAGTTTCACTTCTGCGTTAATGTTTTATAGCAGGTTTGAGAAAACATTGTGGGGGGGTTACTGAAAGTGTCATCAAAACTGATAAAAAGCATCACACTTGGCCAGGGTTCAAATGCTGGCGTGTGGAAGTGGAATAGTACTAGGTAGTAATTTTTAAGTAAAATGCCAGAATATAGCTCTCCAAATCAGTGTTAATGTGTTGAAAATGCCTCAGTGATCTCAAAAGCTTCTTTACTCATCTCAGGGGCTGACGCTATTCACATTCATAGAACTCCTCACTAGAGGTATATCCAGGGGTGCCAAAAACGTGTATACACCCTTTAAGGGATGTTATCTATGTGTTACTTTGCAAAGTTGAATTGAATTACAATAGAATGTTTAGCACAACATTTGCTCCAAAGATGGCATTAGTCAATTGAATGCCAGTGTCACCACGTGACAGGCAGGGCAGTCAAAGAAAATGGCAGAAGCACTGTTGTCATTTGAAGAGTGCAAGACCATTTTGAAATGATGTTTGAAATTGGAGAATGTTGTGGAAGTACAATGAATATGGAGGTGTGAGTATGAGTATACAACAGAACCTCCCAACACGCCTAACAGTTGCATGCATACATGATAAGTTTGGAAGATCTGGGAGGCCTCGCACAGCAACAGTCCCTGCTTCCTTTGCTAAGGGGTTGAACAGTTCACATGTTCACCACAGAAGTCTACGAAACAATGTGCACGTGAGACTGGAGTTAGCAGAACAAGCATACTATGCATTCTTAAAACAGCTAAATGCAAGGTTTTCATCCCAAGATTATTTATTATAGGCACGGAGACATGAGAGCTTCCCTTGATGAGAATTTGCTAGGACAATGATAAGACAAAGAGGCGTGGTTGAGTTGCCCCCGTGATCTCCTGATTTAACATCTGTTGGCTTCTACCTATGGGGACCGTAATGGATGTGGGGTACTATAGAAACCTGGCTACACTGGCAGTACTTCTGGAAGAAAGCAAAATGGCGTGCGCAGATACAAATGGACACTTTGGTCAGCGTTGCTCTAGTAGTAGTTCATCAGAAGTGTCTGGATGCTGATGGTAACCACTTTGAGCATCTCTTTTAACTACAGGAGTCAAATGAGACTTGTATTTATCTTTCATTATCAGTATATATTACTATAATTTTAATACAGTTTTTTCATTTCTTAAAATATATGTACATTTTTTGGCACTCTCTGTGTTTAAGGATGTTTGAGCTTCACTCTTTTTAAGAGTGAAGATCACAAGAAAAAAAACAAAACAAAACATTGTTTTTAACAGCTAAAACCACCTGGGAATTAACCTTTATGGAAGTGGGAGAACTAAGCGAGGCAATGCTGGCGTGCACTGCTTAGTACCCGCTGTGTGGAGTCAGAGTTTCCCGGCCTGGGAAGGGCTTACGGCTTGCCACTGCTCCTCCCACCCTTCAGGGCAGCCCAGGTCTTCTGGGAGCAGCTTCTTCCTTTTGTTTGAGTGAGTGAGTGGCACAAATAGCATGTTCTCTGTGTGCCATGACATTGACAAGATTGGGAAGCACGGGGCTATACATTTTAGTTAACACTGACGTTTTTATTAGTAGTTTCTCTTACAAGATAGCGTCTGCCTTCACCATTCCAGCAAGTACCTCTGATGAAATGTCCTCCCCAAACCATTGTCTTTGCTTTTTTCTTTCCCTCACTGTTATTGATAATGACAATGCACTTTTTTTTTTTTTTTTCTATTCTTTCCCTTTCCCATTTTCCCAAGACTCTGATTTAAAGCACATAGTTTCTTTAGGCTAATTTCCTTTCCTTTTTTGCTTGTCCTGTTGACTACATGTTTTGAGAGGCTCTGTTTGTCTGTACACCTCAAAATAATGGATGTATGGGTGTGTGAATTTCAATGCAGTGAAAGACAGTATAGAGTGCTGATTAGGAATGCTGGTCTGGAGTTAGACTGTCTAGGTTCAAATCCTGGTTCAGGACCATTTATTAGTTGTATGACTTTGAGCCAGCCATTCTACTTCTCTCCTGACTCCATGACTTCATCTGTAAAATAGTGCTTCACAGAGTTGACCTGAGGAATAAATGAGTTAAGGTATATAACACACCTACAATATAGCCTAAGTATTGCCTAGAACAGGGATTGACAAACTGGCTTGCTAGTCAAATGCAACCCACCACCTATTTTGTAAATAAAGTTTTATTGGAACATACTTGTCCATTCATTACATATTGTCTACGACTTTCTTACTGGGACAACATATTTGAGTAGTTGCAATAGAAAAAGCTGAAAATATTTACTGTCTGTCCCTTAATAGGAAAAATTTGCTGGCTCCTGGCTTAGAGTATTGCCTAGTAAGTCCTTAATACAAATTATCTGTAATTAATATCAATATTAGTGAATCTCACTTAGAAAAATTAGAAATTACTTCATTGCTGCAAGTGGCTTTTCTAATTATTGTTATTTTTTTTAAGATCAAGTTCTAGGCTAGATGCAGTGGCTCACACCTGTAATCCTAGCATTCTGGGAGCCAAAGTGGCAGAATCACTTGAAGCCAGGAATTTGAGATCAGTCTGGGTAAGATCAAGATCCTGTCTCTACAAAAAATAGAAAAATTAGCCAGGCATGGTCACACGTACCTGGAGTCCCAGGTACTCTGGAGGCTGAGGCAAGAGGATTACTTGAGTCTAGTAATTTGAGGTTCCTGTGAGCTATGGTGATACCATTGCACTCTAGCCCAGGCAACAGAGTGAGAGCCTGTTCAAAAAAAAAAAAATCAAGTTCTATATCTCTGAGTGTGTTGATTTCCTCACTTTAAAAATAAAGAGAAGAGGCTTGGCGCCTGTGGCTCAAGCGGCTAAGGCGCCAGCCACATACACCTGAGCTGGCAGGTTCGAATCCAGCCTGGGTCCGCCAAACAACAATGATGGTACAACCAAAAAATAGCCGGGTGTTGTGGTGAGTGCCTGTAGTCCCAGCTACTTGGGAGGCTGAGGCAGGAGACTCGCTTGAGCCCAGGAGTTAAAGGTTGCTGTGAGCTATGGTGTCATAGCACTCTACCCAGGGCGGCAGCTTGAGGCTCTGGCTCAAAAATAAATAAATAAATAAATAAATAAATAAATAAATAAATAAAAAGTGAAAAATAAAGAAAAGAAAAATGATGGCTTAAAAATATTAAGTCACAAGTAGCATAAGAATATTAAAAAATCAGAAAGGTGGTATATGAATAGTTGAAGTTTACAGGATAGCTTTTATAATGCTTCCAGAGCTTCCTTTGTTAGGTTACTTGCTCTTGTACTTTTGCTACCATAATACATTTTATTTTAGGATAGTTTTAAATTCACAGAAAAGTTATATAGTACAGAGAGTTCTCATATATTCCACTCACTTTCCTGTCTTATTAACATCTTATATTAGTAGGATATGTTGTTACAATTAATGAACCAATACTGATACATTTTTGTTAAGTAAGTCCATGCTTTATTCACATTCCTGTAGTTTTTCTTTAATGTTTTGTGTCTGTTCCCAGAGCCCATGCAGGATCTCACATTACATTTAGTCAACATGTCTCCTTAGGCTCCTTTTGGCTATGTCAGTTTTTCAGATTTTCCTGGCTTTTGATGACCTTGACCTTGACATTTGCTTTCCTTGCTTTGAGGAGTGCTAGTCAGGTATTTTGTAGAATATTTCTCAATTGGAGTTTGGTATTTTTCTCATGATGTGACTGGGGTTATAGGGTTTGGGGAGGAAGGGTACTGTCTGCTAAATTCCTATAATACTTCTGTAAACTCTGAAGCTTGAAGAAGGGTGAGTGTAGATCTTTTATTTTCTAAGCTCATTGAAATCTTCCACTTTAAATATTTCCATGATTTATGGTCAAACCTACTTCTTCCTGTTTTAAAGCTTTTTCGTATGCTTTGCTTTATAAAGAAGTTCGTTTAGTTAATTCAGCTTTCAAATCCTATGCCAGAAGGCCCAATGCTGGCCTCCAAGGTGCATAGGATTATGAGGGGAAGACTTTTGCTTTGTTACAAATGGCTTTTCATTCTGGAAAAGCAAATCCTTTATTTTGATATGATCTGTCCTTTTTCCTAACCATGGAGCCAAAATCATCTGAACTGCATGTGGGTCCCTAATCTGCCATAGTAGTAGCAGCCATCAGTCAGCTGAAAGACCCAGGTCATTTTCCTGAGTCTGCCCACCGCTCTTTCTAGTACCAATGACTCTCAGGGTGCACTGACCACCCAGACTTCTAGTACCAATGACTCTCAGGGTGCACTGACCACCCAGACTTCAGGCCCAAGTCTGATATGAACATGACTGCTCTGTTGCAAAATTTTAAGTCTTCCATCTCAGCCACAAAGCTGCTAACCAGGAGCTGTTCTCCTGGCTTGGTCACTGAGCCTGACCAAGTCAAGCCCAGGCTCAGTGACCAAGCCAGGAGAACAGCCACCTCACACTGGGTGTCCACCCCTCTTAGAGTACAAGGTAGAGAAAGTGTTAACATTAATTTCAGGGCTTGGCACCCATAGCACAGTGGTTATGGCGCTGGCCATATACACCACAGCTGGCGGGTTCAAACCCAGCGTGGGACAGCTAAACAACAATGACAACTGCAACAAAAAGTAGCCAGGTGTTGTGCTGGATGCCTGTACTCCCAGCTACTTAGGAGGCTGAGGCAAGAGAATCGCTGAACCCCAAGAGTTGGAGGTTGCTGTGAACTGTGACGCCACAGCACTCTACCAAGGACGACATAGTAAGACTCTGTCTCAAAAAAAAAAGTTAATTTCAGATGAGAAATTAGAAGGGTTCTTTTTTCCTGACATAGCCAATGCAGAGACTTAGCAAACCTAGCCAATTCTGTGAAATGAAGAAAGCTTGAGAAAAAAATCTCTCTCCCTAGTATGGCGCTCACTTAGACTGCTCAGGTCCTTGGTTCATTGCTATATCAGTGTACGAATGTCATCTCCTGTGCTGACCATGGCACATCTCCATGGCGTGGTAGGTGAGGATGGAGACCACACCAGATGCTTGAAGATAGGCAGCAACACCGAGGAGAACAAAGGACACCCGTGGCACCAACCCTATGTGTCCTCCTCACCTTCAGTCTCTCCTAACTAGCTTTTGTATGCGTTTTTCAGGTGACCCATTGATGACTTAATTATCTGCGGATCTTGTTAAAATACAGATTTTGGTTCAGTGAGTCTGCGTGGGACCTGAGATTCAGTAATAAAGAATAAACAACTCCCAGGTCATTCCCATGGTGCAAGTTCTGGGATCACACTTTGCCTTTAAAGGCACCTAATTCTTCAAAGTGGACTCAGACTTCCTTGGGCTTAAATCTGAGCTCTGCCACTTACTAGCAGTGAACGGCGATAAAGACGCCGTAAGAAGGTGCTCTAGGCACAGTGCCTCAATAAATGTTAACCACTGTTTTTCTTCCTGGAGAAGCATGGTGGGCCAGGCCTGTGAGAGTGTATACACACAGACATTCTCTTTTTTCTTTTTTTGAGACAGAGTCTCACTACCTCACCCTCTGTGGAATGCTATGGAGTCACTGCTCACAGCAACCTCAAACTCTTGGGCTTAAGCGATTCTCTTAACCACAGCCTCCCAGGTAGCTGGGACTATAGGCACCCGCTACAATACCCGGCTACTTTTTTGTTGTAGTTGTTGTTTAGCAGGCCTGGGCCTGGTTCAGACCTGCCAGCTCTGGTGTATGTGGCTGGCACCTAACCACTGAGCTACGGGCACTGAGGCCACACAGACATTCTGTTCATTGCTGTCTCCTTTTCTTGTCCAGTGAGTGGGCTTTGATTTTACAGAATAGATTTCTACCTAAATGTTGGATTCCCTTGTTCTAGTAATGGCCATCCACCAATGAAACTATCTTTTTTCAGTAGTGAATTCTGTTGATAATTTCTTTCTTTCTTTTTTTTTTTTTCAGAGACAGAGTCTCACTTTATCACCTTATCACCCTCGGTAGAGTGCTATGACATCACAGCTCACAGCAACGTCCAACTCCTGGGTTTAGGCAATTCTCTTGCCTCAGCCTCCCGGGTAGCTGGGAGTACGGGTGCCTGCCACAGCGCCCGGCTATTTTTTTGTTTCAGTTTGGCCAGGGTGGGGTTTGAACCCACCACCCTCGGTATATGGGGCCGGCACCCTACTCACTGAGCCATAGGTGCCGCCCTTCTGTTGATAATTTCAAAAGTGACGATTGTGCTTTTGTGTTTTTGAAACAACAATTTATCTTATAGGAGTCTAAAAGAAATGAAAGAAAATTAAATTGGAAAAGTATATCTGGAGGAGTGACTACCCAGCATTTACCCAGTAAGTTGACCACCCAACAGACGGTAACAAATGGTTTGACATAAAGTGGTCAACATAAGGAACTTTCACTGAGTACCTGTGGTGTATGTCCAGTTTATGAAAATTAGGTCAGCTTAAGGAGGTGGTCAATGTAGGGAAGTTCTACTGTATTTTTTGTGGCTTCAGGACAGCCTCTGTACTCCTTAAATGCCAGACCGTCCCTAAGCAGACACCCACATCTCCATGTGAGCTCATCAAGTGTTTTAAGTACCTTCCCAATTACATGTTCTTGTTTCTCTATAGTTTAATTTCGGCATAAGGTTTGCCTTCAGACTTCATCACATTTGCTTTGTGATGTTCAAAATGAATTTTACATTTGTAAATTCAGGTACATCTATTAAAAAGAACAGTGATGAGGCCAGGTGTGGTGCCTCGTCTGTAGTTCTAGCACTCTGCGAGGCCAAGGAGGGTGGATTGCTTGAGCTCATGGGTTTGAGACCAGCCTGTGCAAGAATAAGACACCCATCTCTAAAAATACTAGCTGGGTGTTGTGGCAGGTGCCTGTAGTCAGTTACTCAGGAGGCTGAGGCAGAAGAATTGCTTGAGCCCAAGAGATTGAGGTTACTGTGAGCTATGATGCCCCAGCACTCTATCGAAGATAACAAAGTGAGACTCTGTCTCAAAAATAAATAAATAACTAAAAAGAAAAAGAAAAGTGATATGTCTGATTCTTATTTACCTGCAGGGGTCCTCAAACTGCGGCCCGCGGGCCACATGAGGCAGTATGATTGTATTTGTTCCCATTTTGTTTTTTTACTTCAAAATAAGATATGTGCAGTGTGCATAGGAATTTGTTCATAGTTTTTATTTTTTAAACTATAGTCCGGCCCTCCAACAGTCTGAGGGACAGTGAACTGGCCCCCTGTTTAAAAAGTTTGAGGACCCCTGCTAGGATTTTTCTGGCTGGTGATTTCATACTTCAATACATAGAACATTGCTTACGTTCACCTCTCTTTGGAATGAACGCCTTGTGACCTGGTGGATTGCACACTAGGGATTAGCATTTGTGCTGTGGTACACAGAACAGTGTGCACACTTTTGATGTAGAAAAAGGGCAAAAACATCTACAATAACATTACTAGCTGTGCCACAAATATCAGATGGATGGATGAATGATAGAATGGAATTGAGGAGAAAGCAAAATAAGAAATGAGAAGGAAGATGAGGGGATTCCTTTGGAGCTCACTCATGCTACATCTGTGGTTTGCTAAGCTCAAAAGCTCCAAGAACCTATAAACGGTGGCAGCAAGGGAAAATATCAGCATTCCCCTTCCTCGTGAATTCTCTAGAAAACCCAGCAGACAAGGGCAATGAGGTCCTTGGGATGTCTGATGCGGCATTGCCATAGGAAATATTGGCTTCAAGTTTTTCTCTTGGTTGGGTAGAAACTTTTTATTTCTGATTAGGGTAATGAACTGCGTAGCAAAGCTTCCCTCATAATGTGAATTTCAGGTATGTTAGCTCTGGTTCTAATCCCTTCTGTAATGTTGCCTGGTATTTAGTTTCTTTGTGTGCTTATCACAACGGTGCTTACAACAAGAGTTCTGTTAGTTCAGCTGTCACAACAAATTTGTGCATGGATCAATTTACAACAGAATCAAGAGATAATGAGCAGCAAAGGATTAGGCCCAGAGCAGTGTGTGATGTGATGAAATGCAGGGTTCAGAAAACAGACACATCTTTAAAAAACTTTGGATGTAGAAACAATGCATCTGTCCTCAGTTCTTATTACATAATAGTATAGATTAGGCAGAGAATGTCTCCTGTTTGAGGATAAAAATATATCTCACTGCTTTTCAAGTTGAGAGTGCTAGAGGAAAGGATGTAGTTCCTTCTGCCTTGAGAGGGTATGCTGGGGATTCACCGAATCGGGTGGGCAGAGCCTGTGGGTAAGAGGTAGTACACAGCCAGTAAATGGAATTTAACAGTGGGAGTAGCTGTTATTCAAGTTTCCCTGAATGCAGTCAACTCTAGGATAGCAAAGACCAGCTCTTCCTTGTTACCTGCTATGACTCTTGTTTCCTACCCAGAGTCCACCTGTATTTTGCGCTTGATAAATACATGATGAATAAAAGAAATCAAAGCCAGCAAACAGCACATGCCATCTTTGTTCAGGCAGGTCTCTGTCCCCTTTCATCATTAAACTTGGTCTAGACTTCAAAAAACAAAAAACAAACAAACAAACAAAAACCAAAGCCAGCAAACAGAATGAAACATTCATTGATATAAAAATGACCAGTAACCTTCATTAACACCAGTCAGGTCTGGTTAAATCATTGCATATGTTTCAGTATAATTCCATTATCTATCAAGAATCATGTTTAAAACTTACCATGATAATAATATTACTTTATAGGTCAATATTGATAACTTCATAATCTTTAGGGGACTGTGTATCCAAGCCCTTTAATATTGCACTTTTGCTTTTCTGTTGCTAATTTAGCTGTAATTTTTGATAGGTCACTCAAGGTCCTCATAGGATCTTTGTAAAATTAGAAAAAGAAGGTGCACCTTGCAGGTGCACTCAGTTTGGGGTTCAGCTCCCCCTCAGCCCTTCAGCAGCCCTCACCCCCACCCCATGCAGTGAGAAGCCTAAACAGCTCTGTGCTACATTCCTGTTTACTGGCTACCTTCTCCTGTCAGAGATCATGCTGGAAAAATTACATACTTACACCTCAGTCAATTCTCCTAACAAGCTTGAAAAACAAACAATATCCCCATTTTACAGAGAAGGAAACTGAGGTCCAGGGAGGTTAGGAACTTGTCTACATTGCACGGTTAAGTAAATGGCAGAGTCAGGATTCACATTAGCATTAGGAGAGTCCTGCCTCCGCTGGCAGGAAGGGGGGGAAATCAAACAAAAAAAATTGTGAGACTGGGTGCAGTCGTTCTTGTCTGAAATCTTTGCACCCTGGCAGGCTGAGCTTAAACTCAGGATTTTAAGACCAGCCTGAACAAGAGCAAGGCCCTGTCTCTGCTAAAAATAGAAAAATTAGCCAGGCTTTATGGCAGGTGCCTATAGTCCCAGATACTCAGGAGGCTGAGGCAAGAGGGTCGCTTGAGCCCAAGAGTTAGAGGTTGCTGTGAGCTATCACACCACAGCCCTCTATCAAAGGCGACAGCTTAAGATTCTGTTCCCTCCCCCCGCCAAAACAAAAAAAATCAAAACAAACAAAAAATTATATGGCTATGTTTTATCTTTTAGGTGTGTCAGCACATTTTTTTTCCCCCACAGCTACTTCTGCTCTAGAAGAATGATGCGTTTAGAATGCTCCCATGGCTGGCACAGGTGGATGAAAATGGTTTACTCATTTAACTGACGGTACTAATCACTGTAATAACTATTATGCCAGGAAATATAATTTGTCAGACATCTACGATTAGTACATTAACACATTTCCTGGTTAACTCCCTAAAGCTGTTATCACCAGAACTTCCTTTGTGTGGCATCTAAATAGGTTAGTCTGTTATGATGAATTCCTTTGTAGGCCTGAGACATTACCTTTATTAAATTGTCTTACTTGCTATTAATTTGAAGCCTTTATTCATGATCATTTGCGGGTAGGGGTGGGTGAAGGACAGCTCTCTTCCCAATTCCATCCTTTGGACCCCTGAAACCTGACCCTTTGTCTCTTAGTATTGTCCCTGAGCTCTGCTTCTCTGCTGCGGGCTGTGATCCAGGAGGGTTCATACCCATTCTCTGAAACTGGGTGGAGAAGGTAGGTGTTGAACACACACATACACCCACCCCCCCTTCTTTCTCATTTCCCTCTCCTCACAGGAGCCTCTTTGCAAAAACTCTCCCATTCTCCCCCCTTATTAATAAATGTGTTAATAAGATAGATAGCTCAGCTCCAGCCTGTCACAAATATTTCCAGCCAATATTCGCATGTCTAACTGCCTGCTAGAACTGCAGGCAGAATGTACACTCTATAGCCATCTCCAACATGCCATGCCCCACCCAAACAATTCATGTCTCTCTCTAGCCCAAATCCATTCATACCATTTTTCCATCTGTAGCATCCAACCTATGAAATAATGTTACCCTAGACCAGTGGTTCTCAACCTTTCTAATGCCGTGGCCCTTTAATATAGTTCCTGTAGGTCATGACCCACAGGTTGAGAACTGCAGCCCTAGGTCCTCTCTCCTCACCCCCTGAATCAATTTTTTTTTTTTTTTTTGACACAGAGTCTCACTTTGTCGCCCTTGGTAGAGTGCTGTAGTGTCACAGCTCACAGCAACCTCAAACTCTTGGGCTTAAGCGATTCTCTTGCCTCAGCCTCTCAAGTAGCTGGGATTACAGGTGCCCACCACAACACCCAGCTATTTTTTGCTGCAGTTGTCATTGTTATTTAGCTGGCCTGGGCTAGTTCTGAACCTGCCAGCCTCGGTGGATGTGGCTGGCACCTAACCACTGTGCTATGGGCACTGTGCCCTAGATTAGTCTTTATGTCCAGTTACTTTCATTTCTCAGAAGTCGCTGGTCACATTGACTTCTATGCTGCCCACCTCAAATTCATTGTACAGAGGAAGGTTTTAAAAATCCAAATATGATTGAGTCACTACCTTGCTCACAATTCTTTTTTTCATTATATTTTTATATTTAAAAATTAGTTGTTAAGAGGTATAATTGATATACAACAAACTGTACATTTTTGTAATGCACATTTTTATCAATAGTAAGTTTGGGTTTATGTGTGCACCTAAGAAAGCATCAGCACGAAAAAGATAGTGAACATTTCTATTGCCCCATACAGTTTGCTTTGCAGATGCCCCTTTTAAATCCCCCCTTCTGTCTTCCTCTGATTTCAGTCCCTAGGCAACCACTGTTCTATTTTCTGTCACTTAGATAAGTCATCATTTTCTAGGGTTTATATAAATGAAACCCTATGGTATTTGATCTTTTATCTTTCTTCACTCAGCGTAATATTTGAAGTGTGTCCATATTGTTGGATTTATCAATTGTTCATTTCTTTTGTATTGCTGAGTGGCCTTCCATGGAATGGATCTACCGTGTTTGCTTATCATTCACCTATTGATAGAAACTTGGGTTGTTTCCGGTTTTAGCTATTGTACATGAAGCTGCTATGAACATTTGTATACACGTGTTTGTACGGACATACGTGCTCTGACAATTAAGTTCGCAAACTCATCCTAGAAAAAGTGTTACATACCTCACTGGTGAAAATCACTATGGTCACCTTCAAAGTACTCCCCTTGGGTAGCTACGCTCTATGCCAGCACTTAGTCCACCCTTCAGAGCAATTTTGGAACTCTTTTTCTGTATGTTTTTGTGTGCATTGGCAAGAATATTAGAGCTTGAATTAGAGCAACAAACAAACATTTTTTTAGAATGGCTATGAAACCTGTTGTATTACCCTTGATGTCCTGAATGTGATCAAAGTGTCTTCCTTTCAAAAATATCTTGATCTTTCGGTAAAGAAAAGTCTTTGGGAGCCAGATCAGGTGAATAAGGAGGGTGTTCTAATACATTTTTTTGTTTACTGGCTAAAAACTCCCTCACAGACAGTGCTGTGTGAGCTGGCGCGTTGTCGTCATATAAGAGCCATGAGTTCTTGGCCAAAATTTTCAGTTAAGATTTTCCTAGCTCTTACTCTATTGTTATTTACTTGGTCTGCTATGCTTCTTACAGTCAGTCCACAATTTTGATGCATAATTTGTCAAATTTTTACAATGTTTTCACCAGTTCTGCTTGTCACTGGCTGCCCTGATCTTGCTTCATCAGTGACACTTTCTTGCCACTCAGAAAAATGTTTAATCTATTTATACACTGCCATTTTCTTCATTGCATTATCTCCACAAATGTGAACTGATTTCACTTCTACTCTTGCCATATTTAAAAAGAAATTTACAAATGTTTGTCTGTTGCTCTAATCGAAGCTCTGATATTCTTGCCAAGGCACACAAAAACTTGCAATAACAATAATGAACGTGACTCAGCACGACACTGCTATGTGTAGGTATAGACACAGCCATGAGACACTGATATACCAAAGTTATAAAGCATTACCTCATTGTTTGTTCATTGTTGCCATTGTAAGTGTATGGTGGCAAGTTCATGAACTTGTCAGATCTGCATCCTTGCTTTTCCTGTCTTTCTTTTCTTTCTTTTCTTTCTTTTTTTTTTTTTTTTTTGAGACAGAGTCTCACTACATCACCCTCAGTAGAGTGCTGTGGTGTCACAACTCACAGCAACCTCAAACTCTTGGGCTTACGCAATTCTCTTGCTTCAGCTTCCCAAGTAGCTGGGACTACAGACACCCACCACAATGCCTGGCTAGTTGTTTAGCTGGCCCACGCCATGTTTAACCCACCACCATCTGTGTACATGGCTGTAAGCAGTGTGTTACAAGTGCTGAGCCATCTTTGCTTTTCTTTTGGAAAATACCTAGGAGTGAAACAGTTGAGTTATATGGTGCACGTGTTTGTTTGTTTTTTTTAT
The DNA here is from genome assembly GCA_963574355.1 of Loris lydekkerianus. NCBI lineage: Eukaryota > Metazoa > Chordata > Mammalia > Primates > Lorisidae > Loris > Loris lydekkerianus. Next base: position 13,555 of record CAUYPK010144009.1, read on the forward strand.
TTGAGACAGAGTCTCACTATGTCGCCCTGAGTAGAGAGCTATGGTGTCACAGCTCACAGCAACCTCCAACTCTTGGGCTTAAGCCATTCTCTTGTCTCACCCTCCCAAGTAGCTTGGACTACAGGTGCCCACCACAATGGCTAGCTATTTTTTTGGTTGTAGTTGTCATTGTTTGGCAGACCTGAGCTGGTTTCGAACCCGCCAGCTATGGGATATGTAAGCTACAGGCGCCAAGCAAAGTGCCTGTGTATTTTTTAATTTAACTTTTTAAGAAAACTCTGGTTGGGTATAGTGGCTCACATCTACCGTATCCTAATCCTACCCCTTTGAGAGGCCAAGGCAGGAGGATCATGTGAGGTTAGGAGTTCAAGACCAGCCTGGACAATAGTGAGACCCTGTCTCTACAAAAAATGAAAGAAAGATTATCTGGGCTTGGTGGTGGACACCTGAAGTCCTAGTTATTCGGAAGAATGAGGCAGGAGGATATCTTGAGCTCAGGAGTTTGAGGTTGCAGTGAGCTATGATAACCCCACTGTACTCTAGTTGGGGTGACAAGTGAGAGAGACTCTGTCTCCAAGGGAAAAAAAGGAAGGGAGAAAGGAAGGAAGGAGAGAAAGAATGAAAGAAAGAGAGGAAGGAAGAATAGAAAGAAAGGAAAATTAGAACGAAAGGAAAGAGAAAGAGAAAGAAAGAAAATCCTGCTCACAATTCTTGTTCTTTATTCCTTATGCCTTTGTCTCTTCAGGATAACTTCTGAACTCTTTAGCACCACCTATAGGGCTCTTCACGCTTGGCTCCTGCACCAGCCTCCAGCCACGCTTTCCTTCCAAGTCCTCCAGGTTCCCCTGTGTATTCTCCTGGAGCTCGCAGAAACAATCCCGTAACACTCAACCCATGTGCAGTCTCTTGCAGCTGTCACAGAACTTATCGTATGGGCATTGTTTTTGTTAGTTTACTGCTTCTGATGGCTTTATAAGATTCTAGGAGACCAGAGAGCAGAGCCTGTGGTTTTCATTTTTTTCATTATAAATAATCATCAAAGCATTTTTGGATGTATTAGTGACAGTGGCAGATGGAAGACATGGATCTTATTTTGTGCCTTCCTGAAATGCACTAAATGACAGTAAAGAGATTAAAAAACAAACCTGTTGAAACCCACAAGGATGGGAAGAGCATCAGACAAGACAATGATAGAACAACATGGGGGTTCAGAAAGCAGACAGATGTGTGATAACTGCTGAGCATACCAAGGAAAGCTCGATGGGACGTTAGCAGGAGGGAAAACTGAGAACCACCCCACATGCCACAGTACCTTTTTTTTTTTCTTTTTCCTTTTATAGTTGTGGTTCTAAGGCCACAGGATCCTTACAAAGCTCAGGGGTTGGTGGCACCAGGTATCTCAACAAGTGTCTCATCTTCATGAAAATGAAATTGATGGCTATTTGTTACGAATAAATATATTAAAAAGAAAGAAAAAAAGAGAATTAGCAGAGTGAATTGAATGAATGTACCACAAACTAAGGAAAGGAAAAACTGACAATAACTAACTTGGAGAAAAATAAAAAATTGTTTACACAAAGTCATGGCTTAGTATATGGCTCAGTTCTTCATAGCAGGCATAGTCCTTATATGTGCATCTAAGTGAATATTGATATGATCCAAATTACATTACTATTTTAAATACTTAATATATGATTGCTGAATTGAAAGGAAATGTGAGTGTGTAATGAGAGGGAGTAGTAGGTGAAGGAGGTGGGAGGAAAAGGAACTAAGTCTTTATCTTCCATAGTTGGAGTCGACTGAAATAGCCCTAACAGAAAAATCCCAAAGTACAATTCATTTAGCAGAATAGAGAAAGCATTCCTCCGAAACAGCTAAAAGAATCAAATTATCCCTAGAGAAGGGGAGATGGGAGACGATACCTGAGTGTTACTTGTCTTCAACTTACATTAGATGAGCAGGTAACTCTTTAAACTACATGTATATATAACTGGGGTGAATGGTAACTCAGGGAATAAAAAGAAAAAGAATCTTTAGGGAAAAAAGATACAAGAGGAGAAATATCACCTAGAGACCATTTTAACATTTGACTTATTTTCATCTAGTCTTTCTCCCCTCTATTTGTAATTTGTTTTTCCTCTTTCCCTCTCTCCCTGCCTTTCTTTGAACATTATATCATACTGTATATGAAATTGCTAGCTAACTTATCAAGCACTTAATTGCACAGCAGACTTTGGGCTAATAAACACATTTTATAACAGTGGTTCTCAACCTTCCTAATGCTGCGGCCTTTTAATACAGTTCCTGTGGGTCACGACCCAGGGATTGAGAACTCCTGCTTTATAAGCATTGTTCCATTTGATCAACCCAACCATGAGCAATTTTTTAAACTTATTGTACCATAATTATTTTCATATTTTAGCATTTGACCTTCATAATCATCTTTTTTTTATGGTACAACCATATTCCATCCAGTGGAATATTTAGCTGTTCCCTAACCTGACTCTTAAATTGTTTTCCAATTTTTGCTATTATAAAGAATACTGGGAAAAATGTATCTTCCCCCAAAGCATTTTCCTAAGCTTTATGCTTTTAGGACAAATTTCCAGAAGTAGGATTACTAGGTCAAAGAGAACATATGTGTTTGTGTTGCCAAGATGCTCCTCTTAAACTGTACAGAGCACATTCAAATCCACTGTTTATTGTGACAGGATGCCTCATGCAAGTCTGAGATAGGTGAGACAGAGACAGATTTACTGCCATTGTAAAGACAAGATCATTGGGAGCTAAGGTCCAAAGGTCACACAGCTAGAGCAAGAACAAGAAGTAGCATGCATGCTTCCTCTCTCTTGATTTCTGTTCTCCTTGTGCTCCTAAAATGGCATGAAACTCAGGGTAAACTCTTCCTAACATTTCCCTTCCCAGATTTCTTCACCTAGTAGGGTTTCTCTGCCACAGGGCTTTTCCCTTCCCTGGGAGTCATTCTGCATGAGAAGGAAAGAAAGATCTCCCTAGCAGCCCAAATAACACAAATCATGACACCTTCTATTGAGGAAGAAAGGGTAAGACAGGGAAAAGAACATGAGAAACAAAGTGGAATAACCTAAATTAGAGTATAGGACAGGACCCATGAGAAGGTGCACAAAAAGCAGATAGGAGAGAACTGTGGTTCTGGAGGACCCTAGAATTTAAGATGAGCTGAAGACAGGAAAGGGATGTGATTTGGAGAGCACTGGGGTCATGATTTGGCTTTTTGTCCTCCGATGTACCTGGGACTATGTGGCATTGTTATAGCTCCCTCTTGATATCAGCCACTTTAAGATAAAACTAGACAATAATTTGATTTCTCTTTTCTTTTTCTTTTTCAAATGCATAATCAAAAAGTCACTTCAAATGAACATTTTTCAACCACAGAGAAAAGTGAGTCCTGCTTTGCCCAACCAAAGCCATGTACCCTGGGAAGAGAATCTACTTTGTATGACAACGCACAAAGGGAAAGCCTTCCCCCATTAGAAAAGCTCAAGGTTTCAGCAGTGTCTACAGCTAATGGTGTTAAATCCCTCTGTGAAGAGCCCCTGGAAAAGGATGTGGCCCCTGGAAAAGACGCTGCAGACCACTCTGAATCTATGGAGGAGACGGAGGAGACACAGCCTACAGAGGGACCAGGTGGCAAAGATGATACCCCAGGAACAGAAGAAGAGAAGAAAGATGTGCAAGCAGTGACAGGGGCTCGTCCTTTGAAAGGAAATGCTGAGGTTGAACCTTTGGGAACAAAAGTTGAAGGTCAGCCTTTGAGGACTGCAGGAGAGAGGGACTCCCCTGGCACAGTGGAAGGTGATGAGAATCCACAAGCTGCTGGAGAGATGAAGCCTCTAGGAATGACTGAAAACATCGCGCCTCTGGAAACAGCTATAGAGCTACCACCTCAAGAAGCAATGGGAAAGGATGAGCAGGTCCAGCTTCTAGAAACAATTCCTAAAGAGGATGAATCTCCAGAAGTCTTGGAAGGAAGCCCACTTGTGGAAACAGCTGAAGAGCAGCAACTTCAGGCAACACCAGGAAAACAGGAGCAGTCCCAGCTTCTAGGAACAATTCCCAAAGAGGATGAATCTCCAAAAGTCTGGGAAGAAAGCCGGCTTGTGGAAACACCTGTTATGAATAATCCCCTCCATAAAACTCCTGAAAGTCCAGGAAAGGTGGAGCAGATTCAATTTGAAGGAACAGTCGGAAGCTTGGAGCAGTCAGCAGGGATTGCAGAGCCAGGGGCCAGGGTGGAAATGGCCAGGAAAGTTCATAGTAATGAAGAAGACCAACACATCGAAGGTAAAAGTTATGCTGTCAGACCTTCAGGATGCTCATGTGTGCTCCATGGAGACCAGCGCTGGGGGAGGGATGACTGGCAGTCACTGATGGCTCTTTAGCTGCTGAAGTTCATTTGACCTAAATAAAAAGTCCTCCATCCCCGAGAAACAGGCATTCCATCAATGCCTGGTTCAGCTTGCCAGTAAAACTTTTCTAAGGTGCAAATTCTTAAATAGAATTCCATGGTTAAACAGTATTAAATATCGAAAGCAACATGATAAAATTTCTGAATTTTTCCAGACTCACTCTTCGTCCTTCCACATGAATGGATGAGGATCCACAGTAAATGCGGATAGGTAGTGGAGGACTTGACCTTCCAGTGAAAAAATATGTTAAGTTCTAGGATGAGAATGTTATTTTCATCTCTGCCAGTCTCATCTTTAAAAATGACTGTGTGCTCTGGTTCTTCTGTTGTCTTTTGATCTTTATGAGAAGACTACGGAAAATGTATTAGGTCTTAGTACACGGTGTTTTTAAATTTTAGATGTCTTTTACCAGCATGGCACAAATTATATTTATACTGTTCTTTGCTGGTGTCATAATAAAAAAATAAATATTTTCTGCTGGGGCATGATTTATATTTTTTGTAAAATTTAGCCTCAAAGTACAGTACAATTAAATGAAGCAGTAATTATAATCACCCATCTGTTTTTTTAATTTTTTCACTTATCAACTCAGCATTCTTTGCATGCCTGCCCATACCCAAGGTGCTAGAAAAGCAGACTAAAAGACAGTCCCTGTCCTCTGGGCACAGAGTCTAGTGTGGGAAGGCAGAATGTAACCACACCCCCACTATCTGTTCAGGCACATGCTTTAATAAAGGTGTGCCAAAAATGCTTTGGGGACAACATGGGAGAGGCAAGTGAAAGCAGATATGTCTTAGACCAGAGTACACAGACTCAAAAGCCTTTGGACCTTAGATGCTGCAAGTAAATGAAGTGAGGGAAGCCCTGGGGACCTTGGTGCAGTGGAGAGCACAGCCTTGTCAAAAGAGGCAGCTCTGTGAGGCTGCAGCTCCCGGAATGGGGTCAGTGTTGCCAAAACCAACCTTTCAGGGAAGCAGACGTGTATGTGCAATGTCCAGACTCGTAAATGTAGGCAGTCTTTAAATGTTTACCAGTTGTTTTATTTAAACACCATAATGGCCAAACCAGAAAGGTTTGGGGGCATCTCTGGACCACCTTTTGATTTAGATACTAATGAAACTTTCTATTGTAGTATGTTCGCCTGCCATTTCTTGGGTAATTTTGCATCCTGAATTTATAGAGAAAATTTATTTTATGAGAATGTAGGATTTGAGCTGGTAAGTGACTTGACGTCAGCCATTCAGAGGCTCTGAGAGAGTCAAGGTGATGGTTTTTCTGGAAACCCACTGTTCAGATCAAAAGATCAAGAACTTCTCCTACTGGACACAAACTGTGGGGTAATTTATTGTTAATGATAAATGAGTATCTCTCAATATCTCCTTTGGTTACTTTTCCAGGTGAGACAGGGGAAAAGATGGAAACAGAGATGGAGAATGAGGAAGTAAGTGAAGGAGCTGAAACAAAAGAAGAAGAAACAGGAGAAGCTGTGGACCTTTCAGCAACCACGTAGATAGGTGTGGTGAGAGAAAGGGGATGGACCCAATGTGATTCAATAGAGAAAGCAAAAATGGTAGTGAAGCTTGTGGTTGTGGATCTTAGCTTTCTTCATCTACATGTTTTATACAAGGGGTTGGTTTTAGATTGTTGGAACCATGAGAATGTTATTGTCATGTTCTTGATTACATTGTTCCGTAAAACTGCTAAGCCCTGAACAATTTTCTTAGCTACTTAGAATAGTTACACTTATTTAATTACAATAGCCTGGTGGCACCTGTGGCTCCAAGGATTAGGGCGCCAGCCCCACATACTGGTGGTCGGGGGTTTAAACCCAGCCGTGGCCAAAAACTGCAAAAAAAAAAAAAAAAAAAAAAAAAAAAAAAATTACAATAGCCAGAGCCAATACAAATTAGGGTATATGATCACTTAAGAGTGTGAAGGTGACTTTCTTCATTGTGGCAATGGGTTCATTCAATATTGAAATGAGGCACTGAAAAGAAAGTACAAACCTGGCTCGGTGCCCGTAGCACAGTGGTTACAGCGCCAGCTGTAGGTGGCAGGTTCGAACCTGGCCCAGGCCAGCTAAACAACAATGACAACTGCAGCAAAAAATAGCCAGGAGTTGGGTGCCTGTAGTCCCAGCTACTTGGGAGGCGGAGGCAAGACAATCGCTTAAGCCCAGGAGTTAGAGGTTGCTGTGAGCTATGATGCCACGTTACTCTACCCAGGGTGACATAGTGAGACTCTGTCTCAACAACAACAACAACAACAAAAAAAGAAAATAAAGAAAGTATAAACCTTTAAGTACAGAGGCTGGGGAAAGGAATTACCAAATTTTAGAAAATTCATGATAATAAAGTCACATAGTTATAATTACAATGAAAGAAGAATGAACTAAAACAAAATGGGGTGAACTCTACCTAGCATTTCTGTCCTATCACAAAATTTAGATCTGATAAGAATTGTAATGTGTCACTTAATTATCTGTTCATCTTTAAGGCTGTCTACTACTACAGATTCTATTTATCATAGCACACATTAGATATGTTAACAAAAAGAATTCAAACTCTGGTGCTGTTGCACGATTAGGCATTTTTCACAATGGAAGGCTATGCATTTTCCATGTTATGTTGAATTAGCTGTTGATTTTTACACTTATGTGAGGGTTTTCAACTGGTGTTATCCTTTTGAATAACATTAAAGGTATTTCAAATCGATTGACTTTAAATGTATTTCAGAGGCAATAAACAACAAGAATTAAAACCTAGCTTTGCTGCCTATGTGAAGTCTTATCCCTGGGTCGTATTTTTTTCTAAATGACTGATTTAATGTTAGGCATTAGAGATAGAAAGGAACTAAGATGCTAAGATTGGAAAAGCATTTATACTATTTCAGTGTCAAAATGAAGCACCATAAAAAGTCTGTTTTTAGAAATTCTCCCAAAGTTGGCAAGGGATTTGGTAAATGGTTGAATAATAATAATAATAATAACAACAACAACAATTAACTTGCTCACCATTGAGTGCCTTTTGTTTGTGAATATCAAAATAGAATTATGAAAATATTTGGTTTATCTTATTTGTAAATATGTATTTCTAAGATAATTGCTCAGATGAATTAACTAAGCTCTTTTACTTTAGTTTCTACATTAGAGTGACTCCTAAGATGACCTATAACTAATGATAAAAATACAGGATTCAAGGAAAAATGTATCATTTTTATTCCAATTTTCATATAGTTTATATGCTTCTGACTTTAAAAGTGTTACAGTAGTTAAAAAGAAGAGTTCCTTGAGTAGGCGACATTATCCTTTCTGCAGAGATGCTGATTGTGATTGTATGGAGAGCAAGCACTGTGTTTCACGCATCTTTGAATTCAGGCATTCCTCCTTTAACAGAACATGGTAGATACTTGATAAATATTTGTTGAATCAATAAGTTGAATAACAAATGCCAAGGGTTCACGTTCACATTTAACTCACTCAACAAATAATACATTTAAAATATGAATTCGGCTCACGCCTGTAATCCTAACACTCTGGGAGGCCAAGGCAGGTGGATCCCTTGAGCTCAGGAGTTCAAGACCAGTCTGAATAAGAGTGAGACCCCTTTTCTACTAAAAATAGAAAAACTACCTAGGCATTGTGGTGGGTACCTGTAGTCCTAGCTATTTGGGAGCCTGAGGCAAGAAAATTGCTTGAGCGTAAGAGTTTGAGGTTGCTATGAGCTAAGATGATGCCACAGCACTCTACCCAGGGCTACCAAGTCAGACTCTGTCTCCAAAAAAAAAATTTTATTTTATTTTTTTTAAGATAGAGTCTTACTATGTCACCCTCGGTAGAGTGCTGTGATGTCACAACTCACAGCAACCTCAAACTCTTGGGCTCAAATGATTCTCTTGCCTTAGCCTCCCACGTAGCTGGGACTACAGGCACCCACCACAATGCCCGGCTATTTTTTGTTGCAGTTGTCATTATTGGTTAGCTAGCCTGGGCTGGGTTTTGAACCCACTAACTTCAGTGTATATAGCTGGTGATGTAACCACTGTGCTATGGGCACCGAGCCACGCACACAAAAAAGTTTTTTTTTAAATATGAATTTGTGTAATACCACACCAATCCTACCTGGGACATTGAGGGAAAAATCCATTTTCAAGGCAAGACTGTTCAAGCTCAATGAAAAGCTGTATGTTTGGTATAGTTCTAAAAACAGCAATATTTATAGAAAAAATTCTATAAATCAGGAACTGACATAACTTGTCTTGGAAGCTACATTTTCTTATCCATAGGTTTTTATTCCTTCTCAGAAGACATTTTTATACAGATGTCTAGTAAGAAGAAAATGTTAGGGTTTAGTGTAAAATGTGAATGTTCACCTTAATAAGTAGAATTGTCTTTTGTATCAAGCACTGAAATAGAAGGATTAATTTAATTTATAGGCATAAAGGTCCAATCTCTATTGGGTGGATATGTTAAAGAAATCTATTCAGAATACATTCTTGAAAGAACTCTTTCTCAAAAAGCATTATATAGTTCAAATTCATTTTTCCAGATCCTTTATTTCTTATTTTATTTTTTTAGAGATAGGGTCTAGCTCTGTCATCCATGGTGGAGTCCAATGATACAATCATAGCTCACTGCAGCCTTGAACTCCTGGACTCAAGGGATCCTCCTGCTTTAGCCTCCCAAGTAGCTGGGAATACAGGCCCGCATCACCACACCCAGCTAATTTTTCTGTTTTTGTAGAGACCTGGTCACATTATTGATCAGGCTGGTCTCAAACTCCTGGTCTCAAACAATCCTGCTGCCTCAGCCTTTCAAAGTGTTAGGATTATAGGCATGAGCCACCACACCTAGCCAGAAACTTTGTTTTTTATTCTTTTAATATTAAGTGTTTAAATTAAAAACCTATTAATAACATTAAAATATTCCATAATATTAGAATATTCCAACATTTAAATATTCCTTCTAAATAATGGGTTAATTAAAAAATAAAAGTAATAAATAATTGCAGTAAAAGTCAAATACAGAATGGTATAAAGTAGGCAGTGAAGTTTTCCCTCTATCATTTAGTCCTTCAGTGAAAAAATAATAAAGTTTCTAGTATGTACTTTTGGGGAAAAAAGTATATGAATATGTCAGGCTGAATATATATGCTAAAATATAAGTGTATATTTACATATCTACATTTTAGAACACAAATGACAAATTATTTACATAGCCCCTATACTATGAAAAGTTCATGTAAAACCACTAATTTATCATTCCCTGTGTTAGAATGTTTTTCTTTTGCCTAACACTGATAATGATTTAAAATTTTAAAATATTAGGGGGGTACCAAAATGATTTTTGTTACATAGATACATCATGTAATGCTGAAGTCAGATCCTGTCACCAGAATGGTGTTCATTGTACTCAATAGGTAAGTTTTTATTCCTCACCTTCCTTCCCCACAAAACCTGATAGTCTTAAAAGAGCAATATGTATTCTGATCCTAAGTCCTCAGACCTGAGACAATCAGTTTTGCCCCAAATTCAAAATGGGCAAGGTGGACAATAGGCTTGAGCTGCCATAATGAATTCATAGAAGAACTGCCATCAGGGCTGGAATTTTTATCTCTCGATGCTCTGTAGCCACTCTGTAGCCCTTTGATGTTCTATTAATTAAGATAATTTTATTAATTTCAATACCTAACTGGGAGGGAAATGGGGAACCAATTTCTCAACTAGCATCCCCAGAAGAGAGGGAATACTAGGCATTGGCCAGCAGGGGGTGCCAATTGCAAATCTACGGTATCCCAAGACTCTACTCCCAGAACGTTTGGCCAGAAGTGCCAACCCCAGGGGGAAACCACAGGATAGAAATGTGTGGTCAACTTGTTACCTTACTTTTTTTTTCTTTCTTTTCTTTGCTTTTTTTTTTTTTTCTTTCTTTCTTTGAGGCAGTTTCACTTTGTTGCCCTCGGTAGAGTGCCATGGCATCATAGCTCACAGCAACCTCAAACTCTTGGGTTCACGTGGTTCTCTTGCCTCAGCCTCCCAAGTAGCTGGCACTACTGGCACCTGCCACAATTCCTGGCCATTTTTAGAGATGGGGTCTCGTTCTTGCTCAGGCTGGTCTTGAATCTGTGACCTCCGGCAAGCCACCCGCCTCGACCTCCCAGAGTGCCAGGATTACAGGTGTGAGCCACCACCTGGCCTCTGCTTTCTCATTAAGGCTTTGGAGGAAGAGCTGTTATGTTTCAAGCAGTCAAAATACCTACAAGACTCTTAACAAATGCTTTTCTCCTTGGGCTTGAATTAAAAATTTCTTTTAAGGGAAACTAATCAAAGCATATTAGATGGTCACAGTCAAATAACCCTAGTAAGATTTACATTTTGTGCTTTTTTTGCAAATATAATAGCTTGTTAGAGATTATAAGTATCCTGTTTTCATAAAGATAGCTTGGTGATCAAGTTCTGAATTCTGAACAAGCCCAGCAATGTGGACATTATAAAGCCATTCATTTGCCCAGACATATTTACCAGGTAAAAGGATAATGATTTTTTTCTTCTCTCTCCTCACACCTGATAGCAAGGCATGGCTGTGTTCAAAAAGTTTAGTGTTTGCTTACAAGATGTCATTCAGTCTAAAACTTTTGTCAGCTTCTCACCTTCCCAGGGTTTGTAAAGTTATGAGTGTTTGGTTATTATCTTAAGGGTATAATTGCCAAAGCAGAATCAGTGTAATCTCACAGAGCAGTTGACAGATGTAGAATTTCTCTTTTCAGTTCTTGTTATTATAATTAAAGGTTGGGAGCTCCTAGGCATTACTAATCCACATACAGTCAAATTGGAGGCTTTTCCTTTACTTTAATAATACCACTCAGCATATTTATTGGAAAATATTTGAGATGTTAAAAACTAACAACCGTGTCATTATCCTGTGCCTGATGAAAGAAGCCTCAGACATCAGAGCCAGCCTTTAATAACTTGCAAAGGGGATGAAAGGCCAATCCATATGATATTAATCTAAGTTACCCTTTCAGTTTAATAATGTGCTACTGACACCAATAAACATGCCAGTCTTATTTACCACTGGGTGTGGAGAGCTACAGACCTCACCAATTTCCAGAAAGAGTTCTGAAAAACCAGTTAAGGATGTTTTGTTTGGGGATCTGCCTCAATTTTTTTTTTTTTTTTCCTTGTAGACTATAGGATTTTCTTTTTTTTTCTTTTTTCTTTTCTTTTTTTTTTTTTTGACAGAGTCTCACTTTGTTGCCCTTGGTATAGTGCTGTGGTATAGTGCTGGCATCAGAGCTCACAGTGACTTCAAACTCTTGGGCTCAAGCAATCCTCTTGCCTTGGCCTCCTCAGTAGCTGGGACTATAGGTTTCTACCATAGCACCTGGCTATTTTTAGAGATGGGTTTTGCTCTTGCTCAGGCTGGTCTCAAACTCCTGAGCTCAGCAATCCAGCTGTCTTGGCCTCCCAGAGTGCTAGAATTACAGGTGTGAGCCACCATGCCTACAATATAGATTTTTCTCAGATTTCTCTCTTAATAAAAGTAACTCTAGCAAAATGTCATTCATGCTATCACATAAATTTATGAAAAACACACATGTTGTATTGAATTGATTTATATAATCCTGATTTCAAACACTTTAAAAAAATTACTCAGTGACAAGAGGCATTCCTTGGCAGCTGTACTTTTGGAGAGTGGCTTTGTTGGGGGGGGGGGGGGGACCAGGGTTGGGCCCCAGTGCCTCATAAGGAAGTCAGGAGGCCGGCCCAAAGGTGGCTTTTCCAACTGCCACCACACCCCTAGTGGCTCAATGAGAGAACAAACTAATAGTTGATTTCAACTGCTATTCAGTGGATCAGTAAGGATTAGCTTCAAGTTTTCTGGGTATCATTTTATAAAAAACTTTTTTTTTTTTTTTGGTAAAAATAACACTTTCTGCCTAGGTATTTACATGTGAAAGAGAATGATTAGGCAATAATTGCTAGAAAGGATTCCTGCTTTTTTTCTTGGCACAAAATAAGTACATGTTCATTGTGGAAACTTCAGAAAATATAAACTTTAAAAGATGAAATCTAAATATGATCCTTAATTCCATCAGTCAGAAATGATCACTGCTAGCATGTTGATGTACCTATATACTCGAGTATAAGCCGAGTTTTTTCGGCACAAATTTGTGCCAAGTTCAGGTTTTTCGGCACAAATTTTGTGCCAAAAAAATTCGGCTTATACTCGAGTGTATACGGTATATGAGGGATTATTTTTTAGTCGCAAAACTTGATGTAATAACAACTTCGCCAAAACACAACTATCCGTAGAACTAAGTCTATTGAGTGAATGAGCACAGTACTTCCGAATTTTCCTTATTGGAATCGATTGGACATAATAAGCTATAGAGAATGTTCCAGTAATACTTGCTATACTAGTAAATAATTGATTAGTGCTGTAGACAAAGCAACTGTACCTAAGTATATTAGCACTTAGCGGATTATGACTTACTATTTCTGGTAGATAATTCACTAAAATTGAATATTTTGTTTGGAATTATTTTGAATACTTTCCAGTTGCTGAACAAATGATAGAAGTGAGAATGATTATAAGCTCTTTAAAGGAAAGCTAGCTCATCCTTCTCCATTTTTCCCACAGGACATAGTGCAAATTGGTTATTCTGTAAATATTTGGAAAAAAGTGCTGTTTATTCTTATGTTATCATGCCAACATCCTTATAACTAAATACAATTGGCTATTGGGGAAATTATGGCCAAAATTTTTATAAAATGGTTTTGTATCACTGGTTCAACATTTATAACTTTGGTTGAATAAATATGTTATTAGAAACAATAAAGTGTTAGAAAACCTTTCTTGGTGTATTTCTTTTTTATCTGACTTATTTTACAAAAAACATAAAATTTCTTTTGATTGTGTCCTTCTGAAAAACAGCAGATGGTAAATTACATACTCTGTCAAAGGTAAGGAATAAGACAACAGCAAGAAAATATGGTGACTTTTTAGCTATTTCACACTTCAAAGAAATTGCTGTTATCTTTAAACATGTTTTAAAAGGCCAACTTGTAACTTTTTTTTTTTCACATTCAACAGAATCTAGTGATTCTTCAATGTGGAGATAAGAATGTTAAGTCCAGACCCAGCCATCAATGCATCTGTTAACTTGGGTTCCTGCTCTTTAATTCTAGGGAGGAAGGAAGGGACGGATGGATTTATTTACTTATTGAGATAGGATCTCATTCTGTCACCTGAGCTAGAGTAGTAGTACCTGCATGGATTTATTAATTTATATTGAAATGGGGATGAGTTCATTGATTGAGACAGGGTCTTACTTTGTCATGCCAGGCAAGAGGGTAGTAGCATCATTATAGCTCACTGCAATCTCAAACTCCTGGGCTCCAGGGATTCTCCTGACTCAGGCTCACAAGTAGCTGGGACTACAGGTGTGTGCCACTAGGCTGGCTAATTTTTCTGTTTTTTGCAGATTTGGGGTCTGACTCTTGGCCTCAAAAAATTATCTGCCTCAACCTCCCATAGTGCTAAGATTATAGGCATGAGCTACCCTGCCCAACCTAGCGTTTGATTTTGAAGTCGTGATCTATATATACAATACCTCTTAGGCCCAGGCTGGCCAGAGTATTTAATTTTCTGGCTTTTGTTTAGGAATGGGCCCTTAACCTGAGATGGAGCAATCTTAGAGGCTTCTCTGAGATTGGAGATTTAATTTCACACCCTCACACACCTTCTCTGCCAGAGATATCAGGAAATGATGTCTTCCTGCTGGGGTTAGTACATTGGTAGCCTGCTATGTCTGCACCTCTAATATCTCCCCCCAAAGACAGATGGAGCTGTAAGGATATAGGACCACATGTGCCTACAGTCTGTACCTTGGAGTTCTATGTGAACTTTTATTCCACTTAATACTAGTTTGAGTTGAGGTTTTGTCAGAAGTAAAAGTCTCTTAATATTAAAAATAGAGAGCGGTGTCTTATAAATAAACTCAAGGCCAGGTACCATGACTAGTGCCTACAATCTTAGTGCTTTGGGAGGCTGAGGAAGTAGGATTGCTGCAGGCCAGAACCTGAGACTAACCTGAGAAACAGAGATCTCTCTACAAAAAATTAAAAAATTCGGTTTGGCGCCCATAGCATAGTGGTTACAACGCCAGCCACATACACTGAGGGTGGCGGGTTCAAATTTGGCTGGGGCCAGCTAAACAACTGCAACAAAAAAATAGTTGGGTGTTGTGGCGGGTACCTGTAGTCCCAGCTACTTGGGAGGCTGAAGCAAGAGAATCGCTTAAGCCCAAGAGTTGGAAGTTGCTGTGAGCTGTGACACCATAGCACACTACCAAGGGTGACAAAGTGAGGTTCTGTCTCAAAAAAAAAACAAACAAAAAAATTAGCAGGCACTGTGATGCACACCTGTAGTCCCAGCTACTTGGGAGGCTTAGGTGAGGGGATTGCTTGAGCCCAGGAATTTGAGGTGAGCTATGATCACACCATTGCACTTCAGCTAAAAAAACAATAAAAAAAAAAAAAAAGCTAGGGAAAATAATAAATATAAGAGCAGAAATTAATGATAAAGAAAATAAATATAATAAAAAAAGATCAACAAAGTCAAAACGTGGTTCTTTAATAAGATGCATAAAATCAATAAACTTCCAAGAAAAAGATAAAGAAAAAAAAAAAGAAACCCAAATAAAACTACATTAGAGATGAAAAGTGAGCATTTGAATACTCATACAGTAGAGATTAAGAAGATGTGTACAAATGTGAAAATTTAGATAAATTATATAAATTCTATTATACTGTAAATGACCAAAACTGAAGGAAAAAACTGGGAAATCTGAATGTTTCTGTAACCATGAAACAATCCTTGAAAAATTTTCCCTAAAGAAAATACCCAGTTTGGTTTTATAGGCTATGTTTTACGTATCTATTGAACATTCAAGGATATTTACAACAATAAACCCCTTTATAGAAGAAAATGCCAGTTTCACAAACATACATAAATGTAAATATCCTAAGCAAAATATCAGCGTGAATTTAAGAATATATAAATCATATATATTATAAATATGTATGCATGTATACAAACACATATGGTTGGCCCTTGAACAACATGGGTTTGAATTACGTGGGTCCACTTACATGAGGATTTTTTTCAACCAAATGTGGAAAGAAAATACAGTATATTTGTAGGATGTGAAACCCATGGAGATGGAGGTCTGACTTTTTGTGTATGTAGGTTCCATGGGGCCACCATGGGACCTGGGTATGCCTGGATTTAGGTATAAGTTGGTGGTTCTGGAACCAATCCCCCACATATGCCAAGGGAGGACTGTACTGAACAAAATGAATTTATTCTAGGAATGCAAAGTTGGTTCTACATTACACAATTAATCAGTTGTGTTTTACCATATTAGCATGAATTAAATGAAACGATCATATGAACTCATACAGAAATAAAGTCAATAAATTTCAACAACCATTTGAGGCCTTCTCTTTTCACTAAGCTTAAAATTAATCCCCCCAAATACTCTTCAACTTCCTTGCTTTGCTTTTCCCTATGGCTCTCAATAATCTAATGTATAATTTTTTTGTGTTATGTGTAAAGGTTGTTGTGGCAGCACTGCTATGATAATGACAATTTTGAAAACAAATTGCTTGGAGGGATGGTTAAATCACTGAAGGTATATCCACAGGAAAGAACACCCTGCAGTAGTTTTAAAAATGAGGTTGATCTGTATGTTTTATGATCTGTATGGAAAGATCTTCAACAAAACATACAGAGTTTCACTGATGTAAACACACCAACCCAAACCAGGTAATTGAGTGTGTAAGGAATAGAAAGCCATCTTCCAGTTACAAATAAAACTCTTCACAGAGGTGTGTTCTCATCGGCAGATAAGCAGAATGGAGAATGAGTGAAGGGAACTTTTACCTTTTAATCTATATATTAACAATACTTTGCTGGAATGTATCCTACAAAAAGGAATTAATTATTCATAATTTCATTATGTCGTTGTCTAAACATGTTAAAATACTTTGTAAAAAAAGTACGTTAGAGGTAAGCTTTAAGAAACGAAACAGGTTGGGTGGCACCTGTGGATCAAAGGAGTAGTGCGCCAGCTCCATATACTGGAGGTGGTGGGTTCAAACTCGCCCGGGCCAAAAACTGCGAAGAAAAAAAAAAAAAAGAAAGAAAAGAAACAAAACAGAGGGAAGAGGCAAGATGGCCAACTGGAGTCATCTTTCCACAGAGGCTCCCATCCAGAAGGAGAGTTAAAGGACAGAAGTTTAGCAAGTAAGCTGATGGTTTGGAACTTAGCCAAGAGAGAAGGTTGAAGAACACACATCAACCCTGCTGAGGCGAGCTGTGATCCCAAGGATAAAAAAAAAAGGTACAAAATCCATTGCCAAGCAGACGGGAGTCCCCTCCACTATGAGAACAGCTTGCAGTGTACTCCATACAAACAAACAAGTGAGCAGAGTTCAAACATCCTTCTATTTAATCCCACGGGAGAGACTCTAAAAACCGGACCTCCTTCCCCTACTAGGGTACCATGGCAATCTCCTGCCAGGCATAAAACTGTATATATTCTCTACCTGCACTCCTCTCCACTCTCACCTTAGGGTCTGGAAGCCTGTCCCCCATGGAGTCCAGATTCTTGGGCATTTTCTTGAGAGGTGTGGACAGGGCATGGACTGTTCCATGTCTGTGCTGATTCTGCGGCACAGGGGTAAGGAGAAAATGGTGGACTGAAGGAACCAGAAAAGAAAGAGGGGGTGCCCCTGGCACAGAGCAGCAGCAGCAGCAGCAGTGGGAACAATAGGGCTTACACCCCTGGGGATATTTTGGAAGGACAATCTTTGTCTCTCTGGGCAACCTGAAAAAGCTGGGCATCTTCTCTGGTGGCAGACACTGGTGGAATAGATCTGAGATGATAACGCAGACCCTGAGAGCAAAGGGTATGCCTGAGGTGGTACCGGCCAGGGTGGAGTGTGGTGGGATGGAGAATTGAAGAGGCTTGCACAGAGAGGTATTTTCCCAGGGCAGGGCTGAGCCAGAGGACTGCTTTATTGAGCTTAAGAAACACCTGGCCCTCAGGGGATCATAGCTGAGACAAAATAAGGACCATATTATTCTTTCAATTGATGCAGAAAAAGCTTTTGATAATATCCAGCATCCCTTCATCATCAGAACACTTAAGAAAATTGGTATAGAAGGGACATTTCTTAAACTGATAGAGGCCATCTACAGCAAACCCACAGCCAATATCGTATTGAATGGAGTTAAATTGAAATCATTTCCACTCAGATCAGGAAGCAGGCAAGGTTGCCCATTGTCTCCACTGCTTTTTAACATTGTAATGGAAGTTTTAGCCACCACAGTTAGGGAAGAAAAGGCGATCAAGGGTATCCATATAGGGTCAGAAGAGATCAAACTTTCACTCTTCGCAGATATGATTGTATATCAGGAAAACAACAGGGATTCTGTTCTCTACTAGAGAACAGAAATCTTAGAAGTGATCAAGGAATACAGCAGCATCTCAGGTTACAAAATCAACACTCAAATCTGTAGCCTTTATATATACCAACAATAGTCAAGCTGAAAAAATAGTCAAGGACTCTATTCTGTTCACAGTAGTGCCAAAGAAGATGAAATATTTGGGAGTTTACCTAACAAAGGATGTGAAAGATCTGTCTAAAGAGAACTATGAAACGCTAAGAAAAGAAATATCTGAACATGTTAACAAAAGGAAAAACATACCATGCTCATGGCTGGGACGAACCAACATTGTTAAAATGTCCATACTACCCAAAACAATATACAATTTTAATGCAATCCCTATTAAAGCTCCACTGTCATACTTTAAAGATCTCAAGAAAATAATACTTCCTTTTATATGGAATCAGAAAAAAAACCTCATAGCCAAGACATTACTCAGAAATAAAAACAAAGCAGGAGAAATTATCCTACCAGACCTCAGACTATACTATAAATCAATCGTGATCAAAACAGCATGGTGGGTGGCACCTGTGGCTCAAAGGAGTAGGGCACCGGCCACATATGCTGGAGATGGCTGGTTCAAGCCCAGTCCCAGTCAAAACCTGCCAAAAAAAAAAAAAAAAGTATGGTGGGCGGTGCCTGTGGCTCAAAGGGGCAGGGCCCAGCCGCATATGCCAGAAGTGGCAGGTTCAAACCCAGTCCCAGCCAAAAACTGCAAAACCCCCCCCAAAACAAACAAACAAACAAAAAAACCAAACAGCATGGTACTGGCACAAAAACAGAGAGGTAGATGCATGGAACAGAAGAGAGAACCAAGAGATGAACCCAGATACTTATCTTTATTTGATCTTTGACAAGCCAATTAAAAACATTCAGGGGGGATAAGATTCCCTATTTAATAAATGGTGCTGGGTGAACTGGCTGCTGACCTATAGAAGACTGAAACTGGACCCACACCTCTCATCATTAACTAAGATAGACTCTCACTAGATTAAAAAAACTTAAACTTAAGACCTGAAACTATTAAAACACTAGAAGAAAGTGCAGGGAAGACTCTTGAAGAAATAGGCCTAGGCGAATATTTTATGAGGAGGACCCCCTGGGCAATTGAAGCAGCTTCAAAAATACACTACTGGGATCTGATCAAACTAAGAAGCTTCTGCACAGCCAAGAACACAGTAAGTAAAGCAAGCAGACAGCCCTCAGAATGGGAGAAGATATTTGCAGGTCACGTCTCAGACAAAGGTTTAATAACCAGAATCCATAGAGAACTCAAACGTATTAGCAAGAAAAGAACAAGTGATCCCATCGCAGGCTGGGCCAAGGAACTTGAAGAGAAACTTCTCTGAAGAAGACAGGCGCATGGTCTACAGACACATGAAAAAATGCTCATCATCCTTAATCATCAGAGAAATGCAAATCCAAACTACTTTGAGATATCATCTAACTCCAGTAAGATTAGCCCATATCACGAAATCCCAAAACCAGAGATGTTGGTGTGGATGTGGAGAAAAGGGAACACTTCTACACTGCTGGTGGGAATGC
>CAUYPK010144013.1:0-11048 GCA_963574355.1 Loris lydekkerianus
TTGCATTTCTCTGATGATTAAAGATGATGAGCATTTTTTCATATATCTGAAGGCCGTGCGCCTGTCTTCTTTAGAGAAGTTTCTCTTCAAATCCCTTGCCCAGCCTGCGATGGGATCCCTTGTTTTTTTCTTGCTAATGCGGTTAGCATTATTGATTTTAGATATTTCTTTTTAGCATTAATGATTTTAGGTATTTCTTTTTTTCTAGTGACATTAAGCTTAGATTGTTCTTCTTTTTCCAACTCCATAAGATGGCTGGTGAGTTTTTTGATGCGCTCTCTTTCTGTTTTTTGAATGTTGGCATCTAAAGCAATAAATTTTCCTCTCAAAACTTCTTTTGCAGTAACCCACAGGTTTTGGTAGCTTGTGCCTTCATTGTTGTTATGCTCAAGGAAGTTAATAATTTCCTGTTTTATTTGTTTCTGCGCCCATCTGTTATTCAACAGAAGATTGTTTAATTTCCATGCTTTTGTGTGGGGTCAAACATTTTTGTTAGAGTTGAGTTCCACCCTTACTGCCTTATGGTCTGAGAAGATACAAGGTAAAATTTCAATTCTTTTGATTGTGATGATATTTGTTTTTTGTCCCAGGATATGATCAATTTTGGAGAATGTTCCATGGGGTGATGAGAAGAATGTGTATTCTTTATCTTTGGGAAGGAGTGTTCTATATGTGTCTATCAAGCACAGCTGTTCTAGGGTCTCATTTAAATCTCTTATGCCTTTGTTTAATTTCTGTTTAGAAGATCTGTCCAGGTCTGTGAGAGGAGTGTTAAAGTCACCTGTTATTTATTATGGTATTATCGGATATCATATTGCTCAGACTGAGTAAGGTCTGTTTCAAGAATCTGGGAGCATTTAAATTGGGTTCATAAATATTTAGAATTGAAATGTCTTCTTGTTGTATTTTTCCCTTGACCAATATAAAGTGACCATCTTTGTCTTTTTTGACTTTAGTTGCTTTAAATCCACATGTATCTGAAAATAGGATTGCAATTCCTCTTTTCTTCTGAATTCCATTTGCCTGAAAAATTATCTTCCAACCCTTGACTTGGAGTTTTAATTTGTCTTTTCAAGCCAGGTGTGTTTCTTGCAGATAGCAAATGGATGACTTGTGCTTTTTAATCCAGTCAGCCAATCTATGTCTCTTCAGTGGGGAATTCAAGCCATTAACATTTATTGAGATAATTGATAAGTGTGGTAGTGTTCTAGTCATCCTATTTTGTGGGAGTCCATTGCTTAGTTTTATCTTTTGTATCAGTGTGGAGGTTAGGTTCTGTCCTTTAATTTCTGAGTTTTTACTTTGCTGCTGATCCATTGTGATGGTCAGTGTGTAGAACAGGTTGAGGTATTTTCTGTAGAGCTGGTCTTGTTGCGACAAATTTCCTTCATGTTTGTATATGTGTAAATGATTTGATTTCTCCATCGATTTTAAAGCTTAGCTTAGCAGGGTACAGAATTCTGGGCTGGAAATTTTTCTGTTTAAGTAAATTAAAGGTAGATAACAATTGTCTTCTTGCTTGGAAAGTTTTATTAGAGAAGTCTGCAGACACTCTGATGGATTTGCCCCTGTAGGTCAACTGGCACTTACTCCTGGCAGCTTGAAGAATCTTTTCTTTTGTCTTGACTTTGGACAGATTCATCACAATGTGTCTTGGAGAAGCTCGGTTAGAGTTGAGGCGACTGGGGTTCAATATCCCTCTGAAAGCATTGTGTCAGAATCTTTGGTGATATTTGGGAAATTTTCATTTATAATATTCTCTAGTATGGCTTCCATTCCTCTGGGGTATTCTTCTCCCCCTTCTGGGATTCCTATAACTTGCATGTTGGAATGCATCATAAAGTCCCATAATTCTGACAGTGAATGTTTTGCTTTCTTTCTCTTCTTTTTTGCCTCTTTTACTATCTTAGTTATCTCAAGAACTTTGTCTTCTACCTCTGAAATTCTTTCTTCTGCATGGTCTAACCTGTTGCTGATACTTTCCATTGCATCCTTAAGTTACCTGATTGACTGCTTCAGTTCCTTCAGCTCTGCTATATACTTTCTATATTCTTCATTTCATTCATCTCTTATTTGATTCTGTCTTTGGATTTCCTTTTGGTTATTTTCCACTTTATTAGCAGTTTCCTTCATTGTTTCCATCATTTCCTTCATCGTTTTCATCATATGTATTCTAAATTCCCTTTCTGTCATTCCTAACTTTTCTTTATTGGTGGAATCCTCTGCAGTAGCTACCTCATGGTCCCTTGGAGGGGTTGTTCTGGACTGGTTCTTCATGTTGCCTGGAGTTTTCTGCTGATTCTTCCTCATGAGTGATTTACCTGTTTCATTGCATTAATTTTCCTTTCACTTCCTCTTGCTCTTTAGGTTCCCGTGCCTGTGGACTAAGGTTTCAATGAGTCCTTTTGGTATAGGACCAGAAGAATGAGAAGGTTGAAAAGAAAGAAAGAAGAAAAGAACAAAAAGAAAATAGAGAAAGGAGAGGGGGTGTGTAAAAGTGAATATTGACAAAAAGAAGAGAGGCACAGAAAGAGGGAGACAGAACAATATAGGTGTACAGTAAGGTACTTTGACACAACCTTAAAAAACCCCAACCTCTGGGGTGCCTGGTTGGGTTCCCTTGAGGTCAGCAGCTCTTTGCTAACCTGATCAGACACAGTACCCCACTTCCACCAAGTAGAGAGGAAAGATAAAAATGCTATAAATCAAATCAAAACAAGCAAACATAAAACTTTACAGGATAAAATTGGGTGAAAAACCAAATAATGGGGGTATAAACACTAGCAAATATGAAGTTCTAGTTATTGAAAAAGGCAGCAATGGGCAATTGTATTTAAACTAGAAAAATGGAGAAAGAAAAGAAAAAATATGTATGGAAAAGGTTGAAATTAAAAAACAAAACAACAACATAATCAAAATAAACAATAAACAAACAAACAAAAAAAAAAAAAAAAACCCAAAAAACAAAGCAGTATATATTTCTTGTTGAATATTGTCTGGGCAATAGGTGGTCTTCTGGGGTATGAGATGTTAATCACAATACTGATACGACTGGAGGCCTCCACTAAATTTGTCAAACCCCACAGGGTAGACACCCTACTTCTCTCTTCAGCCCTCTTAAAAGGCACTTTAAGCTTCTAAACTTGCTAAGCAGAAGCCTTCCCAGGAAAGTGCTTGTCACTGGAATCACTGCTGAAATGGCTATCCACTTTCCCAGTGTGCCAAAACTGGTCTTACTCTGCCCCTGAGGAGTTAGGGCTGTAAGGCGGCTCAGTATTTGCCTTTAGGATGCTCAGTCACTAGGTTACTAGCTCCCACCCAGTCCTTGCTCTGCAACTCTGATGGCAGACCTTGTTGGGGAAGTTCTCTCACAATGGCTCCCTGCAGCCCACAGCCAAACACTATTAGCTCTGTCCGTTCAGCTGAGCAGCTGAGTCTGGAGCCCTAGACAATGCCCAAAGTTCTCTGCAGTCCTGCTGAAGCTCTTCCCAAGGCAGTTCAATTGAGTGCCAATTCGAAAAACACCAAAACAGATCACAGGGAAGGCCTTTCTGGTTTGCAGTCTCGCTGCTACTGCACTTACAGCTGTTGGCGGTATTAGACCGATCGAACACACGCAATTATCTGCCAGTTTTCCACTGTTTTTGTCCCCGTCTTGGGGCCCAGAAGTCTCTCGCTGACTCCCTGTATCCTCAAAGGGAGGATTATAGACAGATCCCACCAGACAGAGATGCCTGGAGTCTTATCTCCCGAGACTCACGGTGCCCAGATGCAAGGAAGTTGTTACCTGGCCGCCATCTTGCTCTCCTTTTTTTTTTTTTTTTTAATTATTAAATCATAGCTGTGTACATTAATGCAATCATGGGGCACCATACACTGGTTTTATACACAGTTTGACACATTTTTATCACACTGGTTGACAAAGCCTTCCTGGCATTTTCTTAGTTATTGTGTTAAGACAATTATTATTTTCAGAGAGTCATTTTTGTCACTAGTCAGCAGGAGGGAAGCACCTCAGTTCATCTTGTGGAGCTGTGTTTGTGCCTACCATACTGTTTTACTTACTTGGATTTATAAAAAGATTAGAACTAAAAAGAACATTACTAGCTTTAAAAATTCTCTTACAAAATTGTAGAACAGATATTTGATTTAAAACAGAGAAAAAAAATCCTTTGAACATGACTGTGGTAGGAATAATAGAATAGGCCAACTTACATTGTGAGCTAACGGTTAAAACTCTCTTCTTTCTTCTCAGTGTCCTCGGATTGATTCTCAGACAGAGAACGAGCTTGTTCTGGTGTGATATTTGTGTAACTCAAGGCAATTTTGTTGATTCTCTTTCCTTCAGTGCTCAGTTTTTGACTTCTTGTATTTTATGGGACATATTGGGCTTTTAGACATTTCCATATAAATGTTCAGCTGAAAATCTGGGGCCCTAGAAAATAAGCCTAAACAAAAATGTGGAACACATCCGGTTTATGGCTAGTGAAATTCCTTTCTTTGAACTGAGCTGTTTTCTGAATCTAATAGAAACTTTTGTTTTGACCTCTTTGGAGACACCTCTTGCTTCTTTAAGTTATAACCTGTGTTAAAGATCATTGGTTTCACTTAGAAGAGTATTTTAACTAAAATATCCGAAAGGGAAAATGTCATTCCTTTCTTGCAGCTAGAGTCAGTTCAGTTTATTCTCATCCCTCTCCAATTCTTCCTCTTTGCTGATCACCTGAGTATGAACTATACTATTTATGATTCTTCTTTTATCACATGGCAATGCTGGAGTCTCTCTGAACTTGTTCTGGTTCAGCTGCCTGATCTGTGTATTGTTCCTTGATCAATTAAACTCTGTTAAGTTTAGTTTTTCAGAAATGGGTTCCAGAGAGACCCAAAGAGCACCCTATGAACAAGTGAAGTACCTGCCAAGATGTGCCTGCTATTGGGGTCCAGAAGCAAGTCATTTATCAGATTCTGAAGCTCCACAAATTTGTGTTTTTTAGTTTGCTTGAGCAAATTTCTGATGCTAGCTCATTTAAATATTGCAAGAAGAACTGAACTAAAAAAAAAAAAACTGTACTGAGTTTGGAATCAGATTAGATATGCATCTGGCACTGCACAGAAGGAAATGGGAAAGAATTTATACAACAGACCAGACCTCTGTGCCTTAGACTTCATAGGAAGGTGGAGTGGGGTTGAATGTGAAATATGGGAATGTGTAATAGAAGGCACCTGGGACAGTGAGGATGATAGCAAAAAGAATATCATGCTCTAGAAAGGAGTAGTGAAGGCAGATTGCTCTGTGAGTCAATGTAACCCCCTGGAGCTAGTAATCACCAGCTCCCTGGACCCAAAGTGGGAGGTTAGACAAAAAGTAATCTTGGGAATAGATGGTGGGCACAAATGGGACTGAACAGAATCCTCTTAGCTGGTTTGCCTATCTACACGAGAGTTGGGTAAGTTTAAGAGGTCAAAGAATTGGACAGCCCAGCTGGGCTGTATTGGTTAAATGCCATATATCAGAATAGGCTGACACTAGCTTACTGGTTGGCCCAAGAGGGAGGGGTTTACAGAAAATTCAATGTAACAAATTGTTACTTGCAAACTGATGACAAAGGGCAAATCATAGGAGACATATTAAAAAAAATCCAGACATTAGCCCATGTACCGGTGCAGAATTAAAGCAGATAGAGCCCTCAAAACTAGTGGGAGGGGTATTAGCTATCATCAGAGTTTGCTTAAACACTACTGGATTCTACAGGAGCAAGCTGCTAGTGGGACCCCAAGTTGAAAGATATGTGGGGTCTCAGAGAGTGAAATGAGAGACAAGAGAAAAGTAAGGTCTGAAAGAACAAAAGGCTTCTCACAGAAGCCCATGAACACTTCTGCAAAGTCCTCCCTGTGGTGACTTAGCTCTTAAGAATTTGTAGAAGCTGTCGCAGCTGGGCTTTGGAGGAGGAGGGAGTACCTATGCTCTCTGAGCATGTGGAAAATTCTCAGGAGCCAGGCGCAACCTTACAGTGGGGTGTTTTCAGCTTACCCCTGCTGGTAGGGATGCCTGGGTCTTTAAACAGTGATGCAAATATGCAAGTCAGTCCATGAGCATAATGTTGCCTCTGCTTTCTCTCATGAGAAATGGGGTCTCATTTCATTACCCAGAGGCTAGAGTAGTGTAGGCACAGGATCAAAGCTCACTTCAGCCTTCAACTCCCACCTCAGCCTCCTGGGTAGCTGGGATAACAGTTTGCAGATGGTCAATGCCATGGCATCTACCCAGGGTGCCAGCATGAGATTCTGACACACACACACAAGCCGTTCTTAATGACACAGTGCTGCTGAGTGCTGGGCCTGCGCTAGGAGCTGTAGGCACAGCTTTGGACAAGAAGGAAGAGTCCATTTCTGGAGCAGGGGAGGCAGGCAGTGCTGCTGTTGGGACTCATTGGTTTTGTTTTCTGGAAGAGGCCCCTGTCCCTCTCATAGGGCTGACTGAAGCCAGCTTTCCACAGAGGCTCCTGTCCAGAAGGAGAGTTAAAAGACAGAAATTTAGCAAGTAACCTGGCAGATTAGAGGTGTGCCAAGAGAGAAGGTTGAAGAACCCACATCAACCCTGCTGAGATGAGCTACAACCCAAAGGATACAAACAAAAGGTACAAAATCCATCACAAAGTGAACAAGAGTCCCCTCCCTCAAGAGAACAGCTCAGAGTACCCCATAAACAAACAAGCAGAGTTCAAAAGTTCTCCCAGTATATTTCATGGAAGAAACCCTCTAAAAAATGAACCTACTTCCCCTACTAGGGTGCCATGGTGCTCTCCTGCCATGCATAAAACTGTGCAAAACTGTATATATGCTATACCTGCAATTCTGAGCTCCTAGCACTCCCCTCCACTCTCACTCTGAGGTCTGGAGGCCTGTCCCCCAGGAGTCCAGATTCTTGGGTGATTTCCCAAGGGGTGTGGACAGGGCCTGGGCGGCTGCTGGTCAGTGCTGATTCAGTGGCATGGGAGTGAGGAGAGGTCAGTTGGCTGAGAGGGAACCATACTGGAGTGGCAGTGCCCCAAGGCAAAGAGAAGCAGCTGTTTTTGGCAAGAATAGGGCTCACTCCTGGATATTCTGAAATCATACCCCATGTTTCTCTGGGCAACCAGAGGAGGCTGGGTGTCTTCTCAGGTGGCAACCACCAGGGGAACAAATCTGGGATGGAAACGCAGGCCCCGTGAGTAAAGGGTTTGCCTGAAGCAGTACTGGCCTGGGTGGAGTGGTGACTAGAAAATGCACGCTCAGTGCTGGTTGACTTCCAGGGTTGGGCTGACTCAGAGGACCACTTTACTGAGCCTAAGACACACTCGGCCCTCAGGGGATCATCAGACTAGACAAAGGAGGGAAGGAGGCTAGAATTGACAGCTAACCCTGCTGCAAATACAAACCTGCAGCAGCAAAGACAGGACCTTAGGTACAGGTTCTGAAAATTCAACACAGCTTCTGTTCTGCAGGGGAATTTAGCTGGAACAGAAACAAATTGCATAAAGTTGTTCTGTTCCATCAGTAACATCAATCAGGGGTGGGGCTGGAACAAAGTGAACACCCCCAGCACCCAAGGTTGTCAGTTCTCACCTCCTACTGACAGATAGAGGCAGAGAGCAATGGCCTGGCTGAGGGAGCATAGATTTCTTTGTGATTCAGGCAGGTGTAAACCCCTGAAGTATCTACTCATTGGAGGCAACTGGGTCACAGCCCTGCGGGATTATCAGTGTCTGGGTGTGACAGAGGTGCAAGGTGGGTAAGGAGGCATCAACCCTCCCTATTTGCTGGGTGGCTCCTCCTGACCCCACAGAGCACTGGAAAAAGTCATATTTGACTTTTCAGCAGACCCCTGCAATCTAATTGCCAGAGACCTTTTAAAGTCCTCCACCTGAGACAGTTGCTGAAAGAGACAATTGATTTGGACCTTTTGAACTGAGCCAATCGCCCAAGGACTATCCAAGTGGTGCCCTGGGTGTGTGGTTGTAGGAAGGTTTGATTTTCCTTTTCCAATTGTTGCCTGTGAGGTGTGCGGTGACTTAATTGCTGGTATTTCTCCACAGCTGGGACTTCAAGCCAGAGTAACTGTTTCATTAGGGTCAGACAGAGACAAGCTGAAAACAAGGCAAAGCAACATAGCCCCACCACACCAAACAGGTCCCCAGTTTCTCAGGCCATAGCACTATACATGTCCTCAGCAAAGTTCCAGAAGAAAAGTCAAACAATTTAAAATAATCATGGGGTGAAATCTGGAAAAACTCTGGTAACATGAAAAACCAGAGTAGATCAACCCCCACAAGGAAAGATATAGCAAATGTAATTGAAGATCCCATTCATAAAGAGATAGCTGAGATGTCAGAAATCAAATTCAGAATTTGGATTGCAAACAAGATTAATAGATTTGATAAAATTTTTGAATTATATATTCAAGGAGTGATTCAAAATTTGGAATTAGAAATTCGAGGAGAAATTCAAAAGTTGTCTCAAGAATTCAACGAATTGAAAGACAAAACCAGCAAAGATTTTGACACAGTGAATTTGCAGTCCTCAAAGAGCAAAAAAATACATTAGAATCCCTCAGTAACAGAGTGGAGCAAGCAGAAGAAAGGAAATCTGACATTGAAGACAAAGCTTTTGAACACTCCCAAACTCTCAAAGAGGAAGAGAAATGGAGAGCAAAAACAGATCATTCTCTCAAAGAGCTCTGGGCTAATTCGAAGAAGACTAATATTCACCTCATTGGAATCTCTGAAAGTGATTAAGTGGCTTCACAAGGCACAGAGGCTCTTCTCCATGAAATTATGAAATAGAATTTTCCAGACATGCCAAGAGATTCTGAAATTTGGATAGCAGACAGTTTCAGAACCCCAGCATGACTCAACCCGAGTAAGACATCCCCCAGGCACATCATAATTAACTTCATGAAAGTTAATATGAAGAAGAAAATTCTGAAAGCAACCAGACATAAGAAATACATTACATACAAAGGGAAGAATATTAGAATGATTGCAGATCTCTCTGCTGAAAGTTTTCAAGCCAGAAGAGGATGGTCATCAACTTTTAATCTCTGAAAAAAAAAAAAAAAAAAAAACTTTCAACCCTGCATCCTGTATCCTGCTAAACTGAGTTTCATTTATGCTAGAGAAATTGAATACTTTAATGACATTCCATGTTGAAGAAATTCACCATAACAAGACCAGCTCTTCAGGATATTCTCAGACCTGTCCTCCACAAATACCAGCCTAATCCTCTACCACCAAAGTAAACTCACTCAGAAACTTTTGATCAAACTCCAAATTCCACAGAGGTGAAAGGATTAAAAATGTGCACTGTACTTTCAAAAAACTTGATACCCCAAATTTTACCACACTTATCAAAATTAATTATGTGCCATTAATTATTAAGCCATTAATGTGAATGGCTTAAACTGTCTTCTAAAGAGCCACAGGTTAACTGACTGGATACAAAAACTCAGGCCAGATATTTGCTGCATAGAAGAATCACATCTTACCTTAAAAGGTAAATATAGACTCAGTATGAAAGGATGGTTATTCATATTTCAGGCAAATGGTAATCAGAAAAAAGCAGGTGTTGCAATTCTACTTTCAGGTACAATAGGCTTTAAACCAACAAAAGTAAGGAAGAATAAGGATGGTAACTTCATATTTCTGAAGGGTAGTACTCAATATGATGAGATTTCAATTATTAATATTTATGCACCCAACCAGAATGTGCCTCAATTTATGAGAGAAACGCTAACAGACATGAGCAACTTCATTTCCTCCAGCTCCATAATAGTCAGAGATTTTAACACTCCCTTGGCAGTGTTCGATAAATCCTCCAATAAGAAGCACAGCAAGGAAAATTTAGATTTAAACCTAACCATTCAACATTTGGATTTAGCAAACATCTACAAAACATTCCATCCCAACAAAACTGAATACACATACATGGAACATACTTCAAAATCAATCACATCTTAGGTCACAAGTCTAACCTCAGAAAATTTAAAGAAATAGAAATTATTGCATCTTCTCAGACCACCATGGAATAAAAGTTGAACTCAGTAACAACAGGAATCTGCATAATCATACAAAAACATGGGAGTTAAATAACCTTACGCTGAAGGGTAGCTGGGTCATAGATGAGATTAAGAAGGAAAATGCCAAATTTTTGGAACAAAATGACAATGAAGACACAAATTATCAGATCATCTGAGATATTGCAAAGGCAGTCCTAAGAGGGAAATTTATAGGACTGCAAGACTTCCTCAAGAGAACGGAAAGAGAGGACGTTAACAAATTAATGGGACATCTCGTGCAACTGGAAAACGAAGAACATTCCAAACCCAAATCCAGCAGAAAAAAGAAATAACCAAAATTAGTACAGAATTAAATGAAATTGAAAACAAAAGAATTATACAACAGATGAATAAATCAAAAAGTTGTTTTTTTGAAAGGGTCAATAAAATGGATAATCCCTTGGCTAACCTAACCAGGAATAAAAGAGTAAAATCTCTAATTTTATCAATCAGAAATGACAAAGATGAAATAACAACAGACTCCTCAGAAATTAAAAAAATCCTTAATGAATATTATAAGAAACTTTACTCTCAGAAATATGAAAATATGAAGAAAATTGACCAATACTGGAAGCACATCACCTTCCAAGACTTAGCCAGAATCAAGTGGAAATGTTGAACAGGTCTATATAAAGTTCTGAAATAGCATCAACCATACAAAAATCTCCCTAAAAAAAAAAAAAAAGCCCGGGATCAGACGGCTTCACCTCAGAATTCTAGTAAACCTTTAAAGAGGAGCTAGTACCTATATTACTCAACCTGTTCAAAATATAGAAAAAGAAGTAAGACTACCCAACATGTTCTATGAAGCAAACATCACCCTGATCCTCAAACCAGGAGAAGACCCAACAAGAAAAGAAAATTATAAACCAATATCACTAATGCATATAGATGCAAAAATATTCAACAAGATCCTAACAAACAGAATGCAGCAACACATCAAACAAATTATACA
>CAUYPK010144015.1:0-24090 GCA_963574355.1 Loris lydekkerianus
TTTTTTTTTATTTTTCAATTTTATTTTCACCCTTAAGAAATTGCTTTTTTTAACCTTTTTGTTTTTTTTGTTTTTTGGTTGTTTGGCTCCTCCTTGTTTTTTTTTTTTTTTTTTTTTTTTTTTTTTTTTTTTTACTATAAATCTAGTTTTTATTTTCCTCAAGGTGTTTGCACATATTTTAAAAAACTAAACAGTGCCAAAAGAATGTTAACACTAAGAGAAATACTTCACTCCATCTCTTCACAATTGGTAACTCAGGATCAACTTTTTCCACATTTTTTACATTTCTCATGGTATATGCTTACACTAAGAACTCTTGATTTATTATTTTGACATAATCTATCAAACTTTATTAGTGTAAGTGAGTGTCTGATCTCCTTACACATTTATTCTCTTTGCAGCCTCTGGATATAAGTAGAATTCATAGCTAAAATTATGTACCAAAATAATATTTCCCCCATTCTTATTATGCCTAAGCACATTTGTGTATATTATGAATAATTATGTAACTTGGAAATTTCAATTAGAAAAATTAATTCAAGATGAATAAGAGACTCAAATGATCTTGGGCAATAGAGAGACCTTGTCTCTATGAAAAACTAAAACAAACAAACAAAAATTTATCTGGGCATGGTGGTGCATGCCAATAGTCCCAGCTATAGGTGAGGCTGTGCAGGAGGACTATTTGAGCCCAAAAGTTGTATTCTGCATTAGCTATGATGATGCCACTGGATTCTAGCCCAGACAACACAGGGAGACTTTGTGTCAAAAAATAAATAAAATGAAATAACAACAAAAGACTTACAGGTTAGGCATGAAACGACAAAAATGCAAGAAGAAAATGTGGGAGAAACTTCTACACATAGATCTAGGGAAAGAATTTATGACTAAGATCCCAAAGACAAATGTAGCAACAAAAAAAGTATGTAAATGAGAGTTGATTAAATTAAAGCTTCTGCACGGCAAAGTCCACTGAGTAAATGGACATCTTATAGAAGAATGGGAGGAAATAATTTGCAAACTTTACATACAATAAAAGGCAAATAGAAATAATGTTTTTTTTTCCTTTCCTTTTCTTCTTCTTCTTTCCTTTTTTAAAACATCTCTCTTTAAAAATGAAATGTGAAAATACCAGGCTGGCTTTTTAGCATGAAGCTGAATAGTGTCCATCTCCTAAACCCTTGTCACTGCTTCTCCACTTTCCCCCACTCCCGACTCTGTCTGCCTGCATCCTTGTTACCTCCTTGGCTGCGTATCCGAGATTGCAGCCTCTGCTTTAGAAAGTACAGCCACAGCCTGCAGGTGCACTCTCAGATTCAGACTGGTTGTAAAACACATGTTGCAGCTGAAGACTATAAATTCTTAAAAGTCAAATATGCTCTGACACAAGTAGAAGTCTAGTGGGTGTAAAAATCCAAATTTAACAATTCTTGAGTAAGCATGAAATATGTTTTACTGAAAGGTATCTATGACTTTGAACCATAAACTTCCCAGGTAATAATAATAATAGTGTTAATTATAGATTATTTTTCATTTTAAATACCAGATGTCACCTTTGAGATAAGAGTTTTCATTATCACATGATTATCAGGGTACTGTTGAAACAGAGAGAGAGATTTCTTTATTGTTTTTCTTCAACTCTGCACTGTGATTGCAAACTATTATTAGTAATAGCTTCTGTTACGGTATTCCCAATTGATCACATGTTCCTTGTCATTGCTAGTGATTTAAAAAAATGCCTCCTGGTCGCTTGGATTCTTGTTGAGTACAGATTTTAAGTTCTATACCACAAACCAGTGTGTTCATTTTTGTTAATAACATTTTAGTAGTATAACAATTTAATGGAAGCCATTTTCATTAAAGAGAGCGCAGCACTTTTGTTTCCTCATGAATGCTTCATTGCCATTGTGGTGACTGAGGCTTTTTAAGAGAGAAATTATAGGACTCTGATGTCACGCCCTAGATGAGACTTTCCAGTTTTAGCATCTGTCCTCTTGGCACATTTCCTGGTGTTGACAGTTGGGTAAGAAGACACCCCTGGGTTTTATGAAGTCCTCCTGCTACAGATGGTAGGATTTTGCTTTTAAAGAGCCTGTTTTAGCACTGACTCTTTTTAATCTCCTTTCTATATTTTTTGGTGAAAGTTTTATATAATCAAAAAATGACAAGTCTCACATACAAAATCAGTACAAAGTCATTTTTTAAGTGGCAAATGGTATGAAACCAAAACCACAAATTTTGGATTGATAGAATTTACCAGTTGTGCTCTGCATTTGACTTGTAAGACAGAAAATAATGCAAATGGCAAATGATACCAGAGCAAAGCATTCACTTTCTGTGAACATTTGTACTGGATACCAAATAGCTGAATATTTTACTCACCACAACATAGACTTCTAGAGAATCTTGTAACTGGCGTTAATATCAAGAGGATATTTAGTCTATGACTCTAGGCAGTATTACATGCATACTTTCTGAGAAACATAGCTTTTAATAATATTAAGAAAAGTGTACCCTTCTCTCCATAACCATGCCAGCATCTGCAGATTCGAGATTTTGTGATGTGGGATAATCTCACTGAAGTTAAATGATATCTCAGAGTGGTTTTGATTTGCATTTCTCTGATGATTAGGATTGAGGGACATTTTTTCATGTGTTTGTGGACCATTCCCATTTTTCTGTCATTCAGAGAAGTTTCCGTTCAACTCTCTTGCCCACTTATAAATGGGGTTCTCTCCTAGTTAGAAGACCTTTGCCAAATTTATAGCATGCAAGTATTTTCTCCCATTCTGAAGGCTGTGCATTTGTTTTAGTTGTGGTATCCTTAGCTGTGCAGAAGATTTTTAGCTTGATCATATCCCATGTATTTATTTTTGGTGTTGCTGCAGTTGTCAAGGGGGCTTCTTCATAAAATCTTTAACCAGGCCAATGTTGTCAAGAGTTTTCCCCACACTTGCTTCTAGAATTTTTATTATTTCACATTTTAAATTTAAATCTTTATGCAGTGAGGGTCAATTTTTGTCAATGGTAAGAGATGCAAGTCCAATTTCCGTTTCCAGCACCAGTTTTTAAATAGGGATTCCTTTCCCCAAATGCATGCTTTTGAAAGAAGGGAACACTTTTGTACTGCTGGTGGGATTGCAAACTAATACAACCACCATGGAAAGAAGTATGGAGAATTCTCAAAGAACTAAAAGTTGACCTCTCCTTTGAGCCTGCATTCCTATTATTAGGTATCTACCTAGAAAAAAAATACCATTTTATGGCAAAGATATTTGCAATAGAATGTTTTTGGCAGCTCAATTCACAATTGCCAAGATGTGAAAGCAACCCAAATGCCCATCAATCCACAAACAGATTAATGAACTGTGGTATATGTGTAACACAAAGCACTATTCAGCCATAGGAAAAGATGGAGACTTTACATCTTTTGTCACATGTTTACATTGATTGAGTTGAAACAACTCTTCAACTCTGCACTGTGATTGCAAACTATTATTAGTAATAGCTTAATTAGTAGTATCACAAGAATGGAAAAATAAGTATCCAGGGTACTCATTATTAATGTGAAACAAATATATAAACAACTATATGCCTACATGAAAGAAAAACACAAGTATAGTCTATCAAGGGGAAGAAAAAATAGGGGAGAGGACTGAAGGTGATTGGCAGGTTCTTACCTAGTGTGTAGAATGTGAGGGTCTTCAGCATGCCCTCTGGGTGAAGAACTCAACTACAACTTGAACTTGACTTTAGAAATTTAAAAAATTCTACCTACACATGTGTACCCTCAATAATCTGAAATTTAAAAGGATACAAAAAAAGGAGGTGACTGGGCGCCATGGCTTGCACCTGTAATCCTGACACTCTGGGAGGCCAAAGCGGGTGGACTGCTTGAGCTCACTAGTTCGAGACCAGCTTGAATGAAAATGAGACCCTGCCTGTACTAAAAATAGAAAAACCAAGGCAGGAGGATCACTTGAGCCCAAGAGTTTGAGTTTTCTGGGAGCTGTGATGCCACAGCATTCTACCCCAGACAACAAAGTGAGAATCTGTCTTAAAAAAAAAAAGAAGAGAAAAAATTTTGGGAAATATTTGGAAATTGAGTAATTATTATTGAGTAATTTTTAAGTGCAATTCTTATCTTAAATGTTTATAAATATTGTTTAAGCCCTCTCATCATTTTATGAGGCACAAGGAGGTCTGACAATTAAGTTTTTGACTCCTCCTAGAAAAAGTGCTACAGACCTCCTTGTTGAATATCACTACTGTCACCTCTAAGGCACTACCCTTGGGGAGTTATGCACTGATCCCAGTGCCTATTCCACCTTTCACAGCAATTTTGGAACTCTTTTTCTGGAATGAACATCAAAGCTCTCACTGTGTGGCACACAATAAAAACACACCAATAATGAATGCCACTCAGCAAGATCCTCTCTAAATGTTGATCAGAACACAGCTGTTAGACATTGATATACCAAGGTTATGAAATCTTACTGAATTGTTTGTATAGTGCTATCAACATAAGTGCACAGTGATAAGTTTGTGAACTTAATTGTCAGACCTTGTTGCTCTCTCAATCATACAGAGATATGTAATTGAGATTAGAAGACAAAAAATACTGTTCCTTTAGAGGACTTAATTCAACAGTCAAATTTAATGTTGTGGTTTTATTTTTGAGATGGGTGAATACAAATGAAGTGACTTATTTAATTTTAACCTAGCTCCAGATTTTTTCCTAGAAAAGCTTTTTTTTTTTTTTTTTTTTGGTGGTGAAATAAAATTTTTTTATTGAAATTAAAATTTGGTCTTTATATCATTTTCATGTTACAAAATGTTATTCTGGGCAGTACCTGTGGCCCAGTGAGTAGGGCACTTGTCCCGTATACTGAGGGTGATGGGTTCAAACCCGGCCCCAGTCAAACTGCAACAAAAAATTGCCCGGCATTGTGGTGAGTGCCTGTAGTCCCAGCTACTCGGGAGGCTGAGGCAAGAGAATCACCTAAGCCCAAGAGCTAGAGGTTGCTGTGAGCTGTGACATCATGGCACTCTACCAAGGGTGACAAAGTGTCTGTAAAAAAAAAAAATAATAATAATAAAAAGAAAAAGAAAATGTTATTCTTCTGTCATTTTTCTCCAACAAGTTAAGATTTTGAGTCATTACAAAACTGACAGTTAACTGGATTTGGCCCATAGACCATAATTGTCTACCTCTGCTATAAAAGGTAAAGTCTTAGAAGGTTTTCATAAATACTTTTCTGACTGGAAGGAAGTTTGAAGTTTCATGTGCACATATTTTATACTAGATCAGGGAAAACATTAATTGTATAGTGGCAAGTTCCCAAAATTAATTGTCAGCCTTCCTATGACTACAGCTCTCATGGTCATTCCAGAGGAGTTCTGAAATTGGTAGGTGTTGGCTTCAGTGCATACCTCCCACAAGGGAGTACTTTGAAGGTGGCCACAGTGACGCTCAGCAATAATGTATGTAGCATGTCTTCTAGGATAAGTTCACGAACTTGCTTGTCAGACCCCCTACACTGTTATCACATCTTACACATAATGAATCCGAATTTTAGAGAGGTAAAATCACTTCTTCAAAGCCACACACTGGCTAATAGTTCTTCTGAGACAGGATGCCTTACAGTCTGGCTCCAGGCCGTGTTCTGGTACCCGACATGCATGGTATAACTTGATTATTTATATCCAGGATTGAGTACAAATCCTTTGGTCCTCATTTCCCTGATAGGTTTAATTTAAACAGTTTTTTGGAGAAATAAAAATATCTTTTTGTTTGGCTTTACTGTATCATTTTCTAGGGTTCTAGTTTTATAAACTTTATTTTCCCCTGTTTGGCTTTTAGGTTTTGGTCATCCTTAAATGAATGACAGAGAATCAATTGTGTTAATTGCCAAATTAAATTGTTTTATTGATATCAAGACATAGTATCATTCTCCAGTCAAATCTTCTTCTTATGGAAGTAGGAAGAATTGGATGAAATTTTAAATAAAATGGATTTACAATAATCCCATGGGAAATCATCGCTAAAAACAATTTAGAAGCTTGACTTGAGGATTATGATGGCAGCTTGATGCACAAGTTTAGCTACCTTCATTCCTCAAATTTCATTGCCATAACCAAAATTATATGTGCAAAAAAAGTGAGTCCATAACAATCTGGAAAGCAAGAAAAAATATATTTGGTAGATAAGATATTTTGATTAATATACAAATCCTTTATATTTTTATTGTGGTAAAATACTCATAAAATTTATTTCTTAACATTTCTTTTTTTTTTTTTTTTTTTTCGAGAAAGTCTAAATGTTGCCAAGGCTAGAATGCCATGGCTTCAGCCTAGCTCACTCCAACCTCAAACTGCTGGACTCAAGCAATCCTACTCAGCCTCCCGAGTGCCTGGGACTACAGGGCCTGCCAAACACCTGGCTAATTTTTCAACTTTTTTTTTTTTTTTTTGAAACAGAGCCTCACTATATTGTCCTCTGTAGAGTGCTGTGGCATTACAGCTCACAGCAACCTCCATCTCTTGGGCTTAAGTGATTCTCTTGCCTCAGCCTCCCAAGTAGTTGAGACTACAGGAATCCACCACAACAGCCCAGCTATTATTTGGTTGTAGTTGTCATTGTCGTTTGGCAGGCCGGGGCTGAGTTGGAACCCGCCATCTCTGGTGTATGTGGCTGGCATGCTAGCCACTGAGCTACAGGCGCCGAGCTTTATTTTTCTACTTTTAATAGAGATGTGGACTTACTCTTGCTCAGGCTAGTCTTAAACTCCTGATCTCAGGATAATGTCCTGCCTTGGTTTCCCAGTGGGCTAGGATTATAGATGGGAGCCATTAGGCCTAGACTATTTAACTCTTTTTAAATATTTAATTTAGTAGTTTTAAATGCATTAATAATGTTGTGCAAAAATCATATCATTCTCCTCTATAATTCTTTTAATCTTTGGAAACTGAAACTCTGTACCTATTAATGAATAGCTCTACATTCCCCTTACAGCCCCAGCCTCTGGCAACCACTATTCTACTTTCTTTGTCTATTACTTTGAGTACTCTGAGTAACTCATGCACATGGACTTATACAGTATTTGCCTTTTTGATAGACTTATTTCACTTATTGTAACGTCTTCAAGATTCATTCATTTAGTGTGTGTGTGTCAGAATCGTCTTCTTTAAGGCTTAGCAATATTCCATTGTCTGTATTTACTACATTCTGCTTATCCTTTCATCTGTTAATAGGCACTTGTGTTACTTTCATGTTTTAGCTGTTGGGTATAATGATGTTATGAACCAGGGTGCAGAAATATGCCTTTAGGAGTCTGCTTTCAGTTCTTTTGGGTATATATTCAGAAGAGCAATTGCCAGATTATGTTATAATTCTGTTCTTAATTAGAACCACCATACTGTTTTCCACAGTGACTATATCATTTTATAATACCACCAGCAGTGCACAAATGTTCCAATTTCTCTACATTCTCACTAAGACTTGTTATTTCCTGATTTCTGATACTAGCTATATGCATGGGTAGCTGGTGTTATCTCCTTGTGGTTTTGATTTGCATTCCCCTAATGATTAGTGATGTTGAGCATCTTTTTATGTGCATATCGTTCATTTATGGATTTTCTTTGATGAAATGTCTTTGGAAGTTTCTTTCCCACTTTTGAATTGGGTGGTGGTTTGCTTTTTAATTGTTCAGTTTTATGAATTCTTTCTATATACATTGCTGTCAATCCTTTATCAGTCTGTAAGTTGACCAGCCAAGGGACTGTAATAAACTGGTCAATATATAGAGGTGGTCAACATAAGGAACTCGGACTGCTGTACTGACATATACATGTGGTGCAAGTCCAGTCTATGGAGATTAGGTGAACTAAGGAGGTAGTCAATGCAGGGAGGTAGTCAACTTTGGGGATTAGACTGTTTTTCTCCATCCTATACACTGCTTTTTTTTACTACATTGATAACATTTTTGATGCACATTTTTAAAAAATTTGCATAGAGTCCAATTTGTTAGTTTTTTTTCTCTTGTTACCTAAACCTTTGGTGTCATATCCAAAAAAATCACTACCAAATCCAATGTTGTGACCTTTATGCATATGTTTTAGTCTAAAAATTTTATATTTTAAGTGTTACATTTAGGTCTTTGATCCATTTTGTATTAAGTTTTATATACAGTGTTAAGTAAAAGTCCACTTATCTGCATGTGGATATCAAGTTTTCCTAGCACCATTTGTGGCAAAGAACATTCCTCCATTAAATGGTCTTGGCACTCTTGCCAACAATTACTTGACCATATACATGAGGGTTTGTTGCTTGTTCTTTGTTCTATTCCATTTAGTTACCTGTCTGTCTTTTGCCAGTATTACACTGTAACTTTATAGCACATTTTGAAATCAGAACATGTGAGTCATTTTTCATTTCTTTTTTCAAAATTCTTTGGGTTATGTGAGGTCCCCTGAGATTTCATACGAATTTTATTATGGGTTTTTCTATTCCTGCAAAAAATGTCCTTGATATTTTGATAGAGATTGCATTGAACTTGTCAATTATTTTGTATAGGATTGACATCTTAACAATATTAAATCTTCTAATTCATAAACATGAGATGTATTTTCTATTTATTTATGTCTAATTTATTTTAGCCATGATTTGTAATTATATATGTTTTGCTAAGTTATTCCTATGTATTTTTGAATGATTGCATATGGTTTATTTTTTGTTTTAGTGTCTGTGTTCATTCATTGCAAGTGTATAGAAATAAAACTGATTTTTGTATATTTAACTTATATATGGAATCTTGCTGCACTCACGTACTATTCTAGGAAGTTGTTTTTTTAAGGTTTGTCAAACGTTTTTTTACATAGAAAATCATGTCATCTCTGAAAAAAGCACAATTTTTTTTTCTCTTTCCAATGTGAATACATTCTTCTTTTTTGTCTTAATTGTGCAGAATTGAATTTTCAACATTATGTTGAATTAAGAGTGACACTGTGGACATTTTTGCCTTAGTCTTCATCTTAAGGAGATAATACATAAATAGTATCAGTAAATACTATATTATGTGTGATTTAGTGGTAGATATTCTTTATAAAGTTGAGGAAGTACCCTATTATTCCTATTTTTCTGATTGTTTTTTAATTTTGAATGGGTATTGATTTTCTCAAATGCATTTTTCCACATCAGCTGATATGACTCAGTGATTTTCCTCTTTAGTTATTTAATATTATGAATTATAAAGATTGATTTTGAGTATTGAACTAGCTTTGCACCTGTGGAATAAGCCCTATTTGGTTATGGTGCAGAATTCTTTCAATATGTTACTGAACTCTATTTGCTTTTACTTGTTAGAAATTTTTATACCTAACTTTATGAAGGATATTGATTTATTTTGGATTGATTTTGTCTGTTTTTGGTATCAGGGTTAAAAAAGCCCCCCAAAAGAATCGGATAATCTTCTCCCCTTTAGTTTTTTGGAGGGGTTGTGCAGAGTTGATGTTTATCCTTCTTTAAATGTTTTGTAGAATTCTGCAGAAAAATTTTTGAAGTTTTCTGTTTGAATTTTCAATTAATAATTTAATTTCTTTATTGTTTAAGAATATTCAAATTTTCTATTTCATATTGAGTTCTCATAGGTAATTAGTCCATCTCATCCAAGTTGTCAAATATATGTAGATAGATTTGTGCATTGTTTTTCTTTATGCATATGTATTCCTCACGTCTGCAGGGTCAATTATGATATCCCATTACATTACTGACATTGGTAAATTGAATTTTCTCTCTTCATGTATTTATTATATTTTTGCTAATGGATTACTAATTTTATTGATCATTTCCAACAACTGGGTTTTTGTAACAATAGTTTTTAATTCGTTTTTCTGTTTTTAATTTCATTGTCTTTACTATTAACTTTATTATTCCTTTCCTTCTGCTTGTTTTGGATTTATTTAGTGCTTTATGTTTCTATCCCAGCACTGCCCTAGCTGTGTTGCACTAATTTAGATATGTTGTAATTTCATTTTAATGCATGTTAAAACTTAGTTTAGTGTATTTTTTATTTCCATTGAGAATTCTTTTTTGACCAATGGACTATTTGGACATATATTGTTTATTTTTCAACTGTTCGGAAATTTCTTTCTGTCCCTGATTTCTTGTTTGG
Source organism: Loris lydekkerianus (assembly GCA_963574355.1). Lineage (NCBI taxonomy): Eukaryota > Metazoa > Chordata > Mammalia > Primates > Lorisidae > Loris > Loris lydekkerianus. Next base: position 10,173 of record CAUYPK010144015.1, read on the forward strand.
TTCCATTGTGGTCAGGGAATATACTTTGCCTCCTTTGAAATCTCTTAAATTTGCTGAGGCTTGTTCTATAGCCCGTTATATGTTCTATAGGTACTCAAAGGACTAGGCATTCTGATGTTAATTGATGGAATATGTTATAAATACCAATTATATCCTGTTGGTGATGTTGTTTGAGTTTTTCTCTATCCTTGATAGTTCTTTCTATATCTTTTCTTTCTCCTTGTAATTCTCCGTGTAATTCTGAAAAGAAGAGTGCCAAAGTCTCCAATTCTTGCTGCCAATTTGCTTATTTCTTTTTTGTATTAGATTTTATTTCACATATTCTTCATCTCTGTTGTTCGGTATGCACACACTTAAGATTTTTATAAGATTTTTATGTATTCTTGGTGGATTTGACTGTTATTTAATGTTCTGTGTTCCTGGCTAACTTTATTTCAGGTATTGTGTTTTTTGTTTAAAATTTTATTTGGTTCGTTTTTATGTCTTCTGTTTCTTTGCTGACAACATTTTATTCATTGTTTCAAGTGCCATTACAATTGCTTTTTAAAACATTTTTTAGGATGTCAGCTTTAAAATATTTTCCACATGCTTTTAAAATCTTTGTTATCTTCCTCTGGGTATCTATTGATTGTGTTTATCATTTACTGTGAGAGCTTCCTGGTTCTGGGATAACTAGTTATTTTCAGTTGAAACCTGGACATTTCTATGAGACTTGGTCTACCTATCTTCATTTGGGCAGAGGAAGGTGAGGCACCACCTCATAACTGTCACATGAGGATAGATATTCAGATTCCTGCTCAGCCTCCACTGACATCCCAGTTTTCTTATTGCTAGGCAAGGGTGGAGTTCTGGCCTCTTACTAGGTCTCCAATGATATCTGTCTGTCTGGCAGGTGTAAAAATGCCACCGTAATGCTCCCCAAGTGTTCTTTACTGATTCTAGGTACCAAAGGAGTAGTGTGACTACTGATGAAGTTTTGTCTCTCTCCTAAGCCTCTTCTGATACTATCTCAATGTAGGGAAGGCACCTTGTCACAGCTGCTTGAGAGTAAAGTTAAGGCTCCCCATGGGGTCTCCATCTATACAATAGGAATGGGGATGAGAGGCTGGAGGTCATTACAGTCTGGCATAACTGAAAATCCTGGCTTTCTATTAAGTCTTCTTGAAGACCACTGTGGAGGGGGAGTTCAAGCCTCTTTCTATAGCTAGGTCAGTATGGAAATAAAGGTTGTCCATTTGGCCTTGGCTGGAATAGGGTGTAATTTTTTGTGTGGTGTTTGACTGGAGTAGAGGGATTATTGTTTACAAGTTTTCTTTCCTTCTAAATTGTCCTTAACCTTGTCCTTTATTTTGTTGGGTTTTTGTTGCTATTTTTTAAATTTTATTTTGTTTTATTTTGCTTTTGTTATGGAGTTTTGTTTTTCTTTGTCTGAGTCTGGTGGAATTTCTTGGTTGATAGTTTCTTTGCTCTAAATCTGAGACCAGATGTGTATATAAGGCCAACAGAAAATGCACAGAATTCATGACCAAGCCCTTGGGTGCTGAAGTTCATTGCTATCTTAGTCTATGTGAGCTTCTTTAACAAAATGAGATAAATTGGGTAGCTTATGAACAACATGAAATATATTTCTCACAGCTGGGAAGACCAAGATCAGGGGTGCAGCCAGATTCAGTGACTGCTGAGGGCCTTCTGTCTGGTTTATAGATAAAGGTATTTTTGCTGTTTTCTCACATATTAAAAGGGTCAAGGAGTCTCTCTCAAGAATCCTTTTATTAGGACAAAAATTCATAAAGGCTCTCTACCTTATGATCTAATAATCACCTCTCAAAGACTTCATCTCCCAATAACATCATTTTTTGAGTTAGAATTTCAACGTATGCATTTTGCAGAGATGTAAACATTCAATCCCTCTCAGTCACTATTTTGTTCAATTATTCCTCTAACTTTCATAACCTTTTTGTGTTTCATTACATATAATTTCCAGGTTTTCTAGTTGTACTTAGCAAGAGGAAGAGAGATAATTATATCCACTTCATCTTCCAAGAGTGACAGTCCCTTGAAATTTAGTTAATTTATTTATAGACAGTATATAATATAATCTATTGGTTGTCCCCCAAAGGAATACATTTATAAATTTTTTGATCCTTAGACAAATGCCTAAATGCTAAAGACATATAATAATACTCTCTTTACCTTTACTCATGGTAAGGCAATACACATAGCACATACACACGTACTCACACACACACATATATGTGTGCGTGTGCGCACCTGTGTCTGTGTGTGTATGTGTATGCAAAGTCATCCGTCAGTATCCACTGGGGATTAGTTCCAAGAACCTCAGTGGATACAAAAATCCACAGACACTCAATAGTCCATGATATATAATGGTGTAATATTTGCATATAGGTGGCCCTTGACAGACATGCATTTGGATGTGTAGACACATATTCTGTCTCAGCCATACATGAGACAGCAAAATCAACCCCTTATCTTCCTTCTCCTCCTCAAGCTACTCAACAATGAGTTAAAGAGATTGAAAACCTTTATGATGGTCTATTTCTTTATGATTTTCTCATATTTTTACTTGTTAGCTTACACTAAGAATATATTGTCTAATACCTATAACATAGAAAATATGTGGTAATTCACTGCTGTGTTATTGGTAAGACTTCCGGTCAACAGCAGGCTATCAGTGATTAAGTTTTTGAAAAGTCAGAAGTTATACATGGATTTTGCCTGCGGTAGGTTGACACTCCTGAACCCACATTGTTTAGGAGTCAACTGTATAAATCTATACATGTATAGATTTATACACATCCTCTTATATACTGTAAATCATCTTGATAATACTTATAATACCTAATACAATATAAATTCTAGGTAAATGTCATACTGGATTATTTTTATTGTTGTATTGTCATTTTATTGTTTTTTGAGATGTTTGTGACCTGATGTTGATCAAATTAATTTATATGGAACCTGTAGATATAGACAGAGCACTGTGCATATGTTGTGTGTGTATATATACACACTGAGGGTAACCCAAAATGTATACACATTTTAAGAAAAGAGAAAACTGATTTAAATTTGTAATACTCAAGTCATGTTTTAATACCTTTTTTCCTTTGTCAAAACATATACACATTTTTACAGCATCTTCTCTATATGCTTTATGTACATGTATTTAAATACATGTATTTTAAAATATGTACAGAATTTGAATTTTAATATTTATGTATTAGCAAAAGAATTGCAGGGAACCCAAGAGCATTCATAATGTGTTTTCAAACTACCTAGGAAATCAATAGACACAAAACTCTTCCACCTGGATTATTATTATTATTTTTTGGCTATTACTTCCTGAGAAATTATTTGTAAAATATATTTCCTAAGTTATTATACCTTAATGATATAAAAAATGTTATTATATAAATTAGCAATAACTGTGGATTGCTTAGATCTTAGAAATAAAATCCAGTCTACCTCTTATAAAATTATAGAAAGAACTTAAAACAGGAAAACTACTTTCTACTGTTGCTATTGAAAGAACACGGAAATCCCACAACATCACTTTTGTATAATTGATGGTGCACATCAAACTTATAGTTGTTTTTTCATTGCATAAACCACGTTGGGGTTGTATTGTATAGTTATTAAGTAAGAAGTAAGTTGAAAATAATGCCTGTCTCAGAAAGTCAGTATTGTATTTGTCATAAAACTTTTACCTTTTGAACTATTACCAATGACTTCTTTTGCTCATATATCAGTCGGATTAAAGCATGGTTCCTAGTTCTTGTGGAATTATTTGCCAAAAGGAAAAATTATAAAAGATATGACAACAGGTGTCTTTAGGGGGAAATTGAGAAAGTTTAATATTCTACTTCACGTTTAATCTTTTTGCTTATATATACTTATATTTAGAAAACTTATGTAATAATATATATTTTAAAGAATAAAAACTAGTCATACTTCTTGTTACTGTGGATCTGTTCAGGAAGAGTGATACTAATCTGTTTCCTCCCTCATTCCTGGAAAGCAGGGATGAGGAATAGTGGTAATGTTTTTAAAAGTCTGAGCTCACCTTATTTTACCCCAATCTGCTCTGCATTACAAGTAAACAGCTTTACAATTTCATGCCCATCCCCTACAAGACAAAAGAGAGATTATTGCTTTAATTTGAAAAGGATAAATAGCCCAATATGGAGGTAATTTCCAAAGAGAAATGGTCTTGAGAGTTGTAGGTTTTGAGAGTGGAAAAACATGGAACCTAGAATCTATGAACCTCAGATGTTCCAGGACTTGTGGGAGTGATTGGTGGGAGTACCAGCGATCTTGGCTTTGGGAAAGTGAAAGATTCTGGTGCCTGCAGCAGGAAAACAGTCCCTCTTTGAATGAACTACATAGACTTGGTCAGGTGCATCTCCAGTTCTCACACAACTCAAAGTTCTTTTACAAGTGTTTGGACTATGTATGCCTTCTTGAGACTAATAAAAACCCTACAGATTGTTGAGGGTTTCTGGCCCCCATCTCCCACCCCCAAATCCAATACATGATTAAGTTAGAATTTCTGTCAACCTTGTGTGACAAGAAGCAGTAAAACGTATTAGATTTTTTTTTTTTTAAGTTACAAAAGAAGATTTTTCTTAAATTTGAATATCATTTACTGAACAAATTCATACCTAAATAAAGTAAGTAAATAATACTGCATTCTTTGAAAAAATGTGACTTTTGTTTTTAAATCAACTTACAATCATTTTGTTGATTGCTTTTTGTTTGTTTTTTGTCTTCCATGTACTAGAGCTATAGTGACTTATCATGTAAAACTTGCATAAGATCCTCAAAAATATTTTGTATCTTGAAGGTATAATGGTTCGCCTTGATTGTTCTCTAGAGGAACAGAAAAGTAGAACATTATATGTGGGTTCTCTCTTAAACCCTGTTTTTTTTTCTTTCAAGTTATTATACAGTATGATGTCATCTAGAGAGAGCAAGCGAGAATGCAACTCTACACGAGATTTCTAGAGTGCTACCCTTCGTCCTGTGCCTTTAGGCCAAATTCATCCAATTGTCAGATATCTAGAATAAAATAATGAGTGAAATGTGCACTATCAATTAGCAGATTAGAACCCTATACTTTTCTTCAGTCAGGTGTATTCAGAAAATATAAGTAGTAACTTACATTCTCAAGAAGTGGTGGTAATATTCAAAAGTCTTGATTAACTGCAACCATCAGTGAAAAGACAGATGAACATACTATAAAACACAAACAGTTTCAGATAATCTTTTGTGATTAGACATTCGATATATATACCACAGATTTGGACATATTAACCACTTGATTTTTTCCTCACTTAACAGTGAAAAATGAAGTGGCTTGTAAGGCACTTTGCACGTTTCAGATGACCACACCAACTACAATAGAGATCTATTGATATTTTTATTCTCCAACAACAGCTAGAGCCATTCTCATTTAACTTTTAAAAGTTACCAAATACACTGTATAATTAAAATCACTGGTTTCATTTATGGTTAGAGTGGGCAGTGGTGGGGCACATAGTGTGCACATAGCAGGCAGGCCGTTTATACAGAAGCCATGAATTGGGTACAAATTATCATTTATGAATTTAGCTACATGACAGTGACCAGTAGGATACCCTACAAATTTGTTCAGTTGATACAAAATGACCTCTTCACATTAATTAAAGCTTTCTGAGATATCTGGATTTACAGCAGGCTCATCTACATGTCCACAAAAAAATTGGCTATTCTCAAAAGTTTCAACAAATCTGCTTTACTATTTGTTGCATTGTTTTGAGACAATGCAGAACAGACGTAACGTGGAACTGTTGCACTCTGTGAGTATGCTTTATGCCAGGCATACCTTGTGAATCAAGAGACTGTATTTTTTGCTTTTCTTTAAAATGTGTTTGGTTAGTGTTTTTATCGCATAGTTTTTGATCTTGCCAAAGTAACATGACTTTCCCTATACTCATTTCCCTTACCTGTGAAGTGAGAACAGGTTATTTCTGAGGGACTAGTACTGAGTATATATTAACCACTAAAGAAACATTCATTCCCTTACACTTTTATGAATACAAAAGTGTGAAAGTAATGTTTAAAATATTAGTGAACTGAAAATGTCTTGTGGAAGGAAGTCCAATGATTTGGAATAGAGCAATTATGTCCTCTAATTAATGTGTTTAACTTCCAGAAATTATCTTTTTCTCATATTTCTCCTGTTGACCAATATCAAGGAAGAGACTGTATGAATACTATGTGCAACATATAAATCAAATAGAAGCTTCTTTGTATTTTATTTGAACATAATAAAAGTATATTATATAATTAATTAGGTGTTTAATTGACAAAGGCTTCATTTTAGCTTTGGTACTTATAGGGTTTGGTCATGAGCTTTGGTAGTTCTTAACAGTATTACGTTATTAATTGTTGCTAATATAATTGAAATACAATATATGAAAATTATAGAACTTTAAAACATTTAAAAAGTTTCATTATTTCTTAATGTAGTGGTAACTTATCCTAAAACTGATTACAGTTAATTGTTTCTAATTTAACCTTTGTCTTATCTTAACATTGCATTATTAATTGGAATAGCTTCTGAATGGCAGCATAATTTCAGTGCTTTTATGACTGTCCAGCACAAACAAATAGACAAACACATATGCAACTACAAAACCCCTACATTACTGCTTTATCCTCTAGTTCATAGCTACCTGTGCCTTTTATTACACTATTTCATAGGCTAGAGCTAATTAAATCTATGGCTTGGATTTACTCTTGTGGATTTATTATTAGCAAGGTACTTTTGCTGTTTTGCTTTCATTTCAGTTATTCACTCCATTGATATGAATGCAATAAAAAAAAGGTTAGCCGTGTCCCACAATAAATGTCCTCATGATTGTTTACAATTTTCAGTAAAAAAATGAATATTTCCCACTTTTCTCATTCCTGACAATTCTTTTCTCTCAAGTAAACTTGGAAAATTTGTATTTGATATTTGTAAAAACTGACCTATGTATATGTGCTTTATTACAAAAACTTTGAGATACTTAAAAATCAAGAAATATAAAATCTGCACAGATGAAAACAAATGAAGCCCTTGCCTTTGGTTAGTGTTTTTAATATATTCTATGAATGTTTCTATAAGAGACAAGTTTTTCTAAAGGAAAGCTTTAGCAATATCCCCAAAGTTTCAATAATATGGTTTTTCATTAAAAATCAAAGTATTCCCAGGTTTTTGATCATGAGCTTTGGTAGTTCTCAACAATATTACATTATTTATGATCTTGCCAAAGTAACATAACTTTCCTTATACTCATTTCCCTTACTGATTTTATTGATTTTAATTTTTAGAACTTTATTTCATAATTAGCTAAAATATGTGTCATTTTAGATTAAACTTTATTACTTTAACTGCCAGTTTAATTGCTTGACAAAGAATATGTCCTACATGATTTGTCTCTATTGATACATTGAACTATATGTCTTTATTATGCCTTCCTATGTATTTATTACACTTAAAGGGTTGCAATATTAAAAGTCTTTCATAGTATGTAATAAAATTATAGAATAATGTCCTATAAAAAGACATTGTTTGTTTCTATTTATAGTTGTTTTCTATGGCTGTCTTCATAAAGTATTGATAGGTGACATGAACTGCAGAAATGTAGTTGTTTTTTATAGTTTTGGAGACTGGGAGTCTACGATCAAGATGTCAGCAGGGTGATATGTTCAAACCTCTCTCCTTGGCTTGTAGATGGACATTTTGTGCCTGTATTTTCACATGGACTTTCTTCCGTGTGTCTGTGTGTCCTAATCCCTTCTTATAAAGACACCAGTTATATTGGATTGTGGCATCCTAATGTCTGCATTTTAACTTAAGATTACCTCCTTAAAGACCCATTTCCATTATAGTCACATTTGGAGGAATTGTGGGTTAGGACATCAGCATACAAATAACATAAATAACATACATACATAACATCAATTAAAGTTATGCTGAACTCATTTAAGGCAATATGATTTACTTTATTTTCACTTTAAAATAAGAACTCATAAATCTCAATGGAAGTAAATAGATTGATGCTATTTTGAGTGCTGAACAGAAAATATTCTTGAATACAGAAGTATTCTGTTATACTCAAATTATGACTGTTTTTCTTTGAAAAGTACTATTTTCATAACTAACAAAATAAAAATTAGTAGTTTTCCTTAACAATAGAATAGCCAATTAAGGAATGTGATGAAAAAAATCAAATCCATTACTATTAAAAATATAAACTACTATATAAAGTTTAAAATGCATATGAATAAATCTAAGGAAAAAATGTGGGAGCTACACAAAAAGAAAGGTATGGAGCTTTATGGAAAGGGTATAAAAAACTTGAAGAAATGGGAAGAGACATGTTTCTGGTTAAAACTATGCTCTAGAGGCTGGGCACGGTGGCTCATGCCTGTAATCCCAGCCCTTGGGAGGCTGAGGCGGGTGGATTGACCTGAGCTGTTGGATTGGAGATCAGCCTGAGCGAGAGCGAGACGTTGTCTCAAAAAAATATCCAGACTTTGTGGCAAGTGCCTGTAGTCCCAGCTACTTGCGAGGTTGAGGCAAGATGATCTCTTAAGCCCATGAGTTAGAGGTTGCTGTGAGCTATGATGCTATGGCACTCTACCAAGGGTGACAAAGTAAGACTCTGTCTCAAAAAAAAAAAAAAAAAAAAAAAAAAACTCTATAATGTAAAATATCAATTTAGAAAAATTACTTATTTTTGCATCTTAGCTATAGAAATAGAAAATATTATAAAACTTTACTTGATGTTAGCAATGATAAAGCCAGTAATAGCTAAGCACTAAGTACCTCATAAATGCATTGTTGTACACAGCTATGATGTAATAAAGAATTGAAAAAATAAAGAAAGCTACTGATAATGTGACTAGATGCAGATTAAAATTTCTGAACCACAAAAACAGCATTAACAGAGTTAAAAGATGAGTAATAGAAAAAAAAAAAACAAACATGTGAAGTAAAACAATTATAATGACCAAAAACATTCAATAGATAGAACTAACTGGTCTATGAGACTGTTTAACAGAAATAATATTGAGAAGTCTACATATACCAGTTATTGTTCTAAGACAGAATCCTGTTTGGTTGGTATTGTTACAGAACAATAATATTGATAATATTGTTATTGATTGTTATTAGAATAAAGATTCTAATTCTCTCACATCTGACAAGACTCTTTTAGCAATGTACAATGCAATGACAATTGTTTTTATAGCAAGCTATTTTCAGCCATTAGAATATTTCATTATAATGGATTAAAAAAATTGTGAGGTCAATGGGCACGGATATGACAGTTCCTCATTGCTTTTAGTATGGGTTATAACAATTATAGTACCTAGAAATGGATGGTAGTAATGCTTATTAATAGCAGCATTTGTTTGACACAAAGCCATTCTGAAACAGCTTAGCATATTGGCTTATGTTGATACTAACATTAATGAAAATGTTTCTTTTATTTCTTTTATTTTTTCTTTATTTATTGTTGTCTTTACACAGATTCAACCTTATAAAAAATCGTCTTAATTGTGGAGCTTTATCTGGGTTTTAGCACTGAAGCATAAATACCTGTCCTTCATCCAAGTTTTAATTCTCTGTATAATTATGTCTTTCTCATAGTTATTTTATTTTAGCAAGTTACTTGTCAGACTCTGAATATTATTTTGGTTTGTTTTGAGCATGTGAATAGTGTTTAATGACAGTTTTAAAACTACATATGAAAATATAATATCTGACAACTCTGAAAGAATGGAGGTGGAAAAGGCTTCCAGGAGCTACTGCGGGGGTAGGAGAGAGGGATGACTTTTTGGCACTTACATGTATTTGACAGATTTTAAACATCATTCGGGTGCTGTATTGAAATATATATATATATATATATTTTTTTTTTTTTACTTCAATTGCATGATACATAAATTTTTTACTCACTTATCTATGAATTTGCATATCCTTTTATTTTTAAAATGTATTATTTTGAAATAATTTTGCACTTACAAAAAACTGACATAATTAGCACAGTTCCCACTTACCCATCACCTAGTTTCTTTCAGTATTTTTCATAACCATAGTAAAATCATCATAACCATTAAATACGCATTAACTCGATAACTTTTTACTATAAACATTTTAATTCTCCTACCTTTATTTTTTTAATAAGCTTTTTACTGTATGATAGTTTGGGATTTATAAAAAAATTGCAGAAATTGAAAAAATCACTTCTATTCCCAGTTTTTATCATGAATAAATGTTAATGTTTATTAAATACTATTTTTGTATCTGTTGCATGGTCTTGTTTTTTCTTTATGCCATTAATGTGGTGAATTACAGTGATTTGGGAATATTTAATTACCTAATACTCACTTAATAAAACTTACGTATTTCTTCAAAACAACTTTAATGCATGACACACTGAGATATTGGCTTATAGGTTTTTTGTTTTGCTTTTTTTTTTTTTTAGGGTGAAAATTATAGATAGTGTCCTTGTCAAATTTGTCATGAGGTCATGAGGTGATACCAGTTGGTAAAATGTGTCTTAATTGGCAAGAATTTGTGTAAGATTGATTTTATTTCTGGCTTAAGTATTTGAAATAATTTACTATGGACATTATTGGAATCCAGAGACTTTATTGTGGTAGTTTTAACTACAAATCTAATTTCTTTGTTAGATAGAAGAGTATTCGGATTTTCTACTTTTTTAAAATTAATTTTGGTCAGTTATGTTTCCACGGTATTTGTCTTTTATTCTAAGTTGTGAAAATCATTGATGCAAAGTTGTTTGTGATATTTTTGTATTATTTTTGTATTATCTGCGGGATCTGCAGTTACTTCTCCTTTTATTCCTATAATTGGTAATGTGCATTTTCTCTCTTTTCTCCATTATTCTTGACAGAGGTTTTCCAATATTTTTAAAGCTTTTCAAAGAATAAACTTGGATTTTTTAGGTTCTCCATTGTATCGCTGCCATTTTTGTTATTATTTTTTCCTAATAACATTCTATTGCCTTTCTGATCGTTTTTCTTAAGGTTGATTTACCATAATTTCTTAGCTTATTGAAATGAACACTTACATTATTGATTATCGATTTTTCAATAAATTCAAAACGTGTGTACTCTTCTGTTTTGTTTTGTTTTTTATTGTTTGGGATTCATTGAGGGTACAAAGAATTAGGTTTCACTGATTGCATTTGTTAGATAAAGTCCCTCTTATGATTGTGTCCTGTCCCCAAGAGGTGTACCGTACACTATTGACCCTGTCCCCCTCCCTCTTTCCCTCTTTCCACTCTCATTCCCCTACCCCATGCTTTGTATTAGTTCATCTACTGCCTTCAGATGAGAATTGAGTACATTAGATCCTTGCTTCTCCATTCTTGTGATACTGTACTAAGAAGAATGTGTTTTAATTATAATTTTTATGTGAATTTTTAAAGAGTTTTATTGCTAAATTTACAATTATTTGAGTATTTCACTTAACCTGATATTTTATACATTTATAAACATTCTGCATAAGGAATAAATGCCACAGAAAAAGTTAAGAATTGTATCAATGTACATAGTTAGGGGAAGTACTCAACTTCAAGTAGTTCTGATTTTTTTTTTTTTTTTTCTGTATACCAGATTTTTTCTGACCATGATCAGCATTTTATGTTCATAAAATATGTGAGGGCAAAGTTAGATATTTGTCCTAAGGTTCTCATTCACATTTTTTTTCAAAAACCTGCTTTTCTTTGTGCCTTGAAATTATAAGTACACTAATACATTATTTATTTCTTCTTAAGTTTGCTAGAAATGAAGTTAAAAGAAATGTAGAAAATGTAACATTTTCCATCCATAGGCTAATGTGCTGGAGTAAGCCACTTAAATTTACCTCTGGTTCATTTTAATTTTCTGATATTAGGTAAATTAATTAAACTTTTACTGAGTTTGTTTTTCTTTAAGTTAGGGGTAATTAATGTAGCTGTAACTATCTAGAAGATGTTATGAGAACATCTGTTGCATTGTAAATATGCTAATTTTTTCCTCCACACAATCTACCTCTAAAGATGTCATTCTGAGGAGTTTTTTTTTTTTTTTTAATTTCATTCTTGTGCATCTTTATATTACGGTTTCTAGATTCCTAGACAGTTTTCTGTCTTTGTGCATCTTTCTTACCTGTTGTTATACATGCTTTCTTATTAGTGGCATTTGATCAATGCTTTCATTCTTATATTCTTCATTTTGTATACATAATAATACAACTTGATACCAGTACCAAAAGGAGTTAGCTCTCACCTATGAATATAAATAATGATAAAGGCAGTAGTAATTGTCATATGTATTATCTACCATATGCAAGGTGCTAGTTAATCACTTTATACTTGTTATTTGATATTTCAAAAGAACATTATATTATGAACTTATACTCAGATATCTTCTAGCATAATTTTGATTCATATTTAATAATTCAGTGAATATTAAATGAATTAGTATTTTTAATACTGGAAATCCACATGTTTTAATAGACTTTTATGAAACTGGTCCTATGTGTAATATTTTCATAGTACCACTTAATTAGAAGTGTTATGTAGTAAGAAAGAGCAAAGCCCTTTGTTTTCATTCTAATTTGGTACTGAAGACAATAGTAAATTTATGAATTTCAACTCTCAAGAAACATAGGAAAAGCATAAGATCTTTGTGAGAGGATTTTGACTGAAATTGGGAATTATATAATCTTGGGAATTATATAATCTTGAAAAAATATAGAATTTGTATGTAAGCTCTTGTATCCATCAAGTAAAATAGGTTAAAAAAAAAAAAGAGAGAGTATAATTTAATAAGACATTAGAAATAAATTATGAATTTTAAAAGTACTTTTAAATGTCAAAGTATTATATAAATATTTTGACTGAAGTATGGATATTTAAGAGTGGAATAAGGTGTACTAGCATTAATAGATAAAAAATATTTTAAATCAAGGGTACCAAATCAAGACATGGGTGTAGCAGAATGTTCCTTTCATGCCTCTTTTTTGTGGCAGACAAAAGAAAGTTACTGATTTTCTCTTTGTGAACAATAATGTAAGAGGTGAGGTGAATATTTTGGGGAGAAACTTTTAGTACTCAGATAACTGGTTGGTGGTGTTCTCTCATCAAAAGTAGTGAAGCTGAAAATACAGTATTCATTCACCTGAGCAAACTTTGCTCTTTTTCCCTCTTTAAATTTCTTGCTATGTCCCCCAACTTTATATATGTGCACATTTTGAGTTTTTTTAACTTCTATTTTTCTCCCTCATGAGAAAAAAGATTTGGACACTTCCCTTTTTGTAAATTTATTTTATTTTATCAAATTATATTATATTAATTTCATTTCATTTCATTTTATTATTTTATATTTTATTTTATTTTATGACAGAGTCTTACTCTGTTGCCCTGGGGTGAGTCCCGTGGTGTCAGCTCACAGCATCCTCAAACTCTTGGGCTCAAGCGATCCTACTGCCTCTGCTTCCTGTGTAGCTGGGATGCCTTGTAGGCACCCACTACACCAACTGCAATGTAAGAGCTGTGCCTAATCAAATAGATTTGCATGTTAGTAGTGGATATCACTGGAAAAATTGCTACCTGGGACTTCAGATGAGATGAGTTAAGGGAGAAAGGGTCTATTGTTAACATGAAGCAAATGCTGATGCTTTTCTTGGATTACATTACACTGAATATATAGGAGGACAGTCTAACCAGTGAGAATCCAGTTTTAGGCAGAGGGGTGCATTTAAAGTATCTACCTTGACAGCTTTTTTTTTTTTTTTTTTTTTTTTTTTTTTTGTTTTTTTTTAGGGTTTTATGTTTTGTGTTTTCAAAATTTC
>CAUYPK010144019.1:0-21274 GCA_963574355.1 Loris lydekkerianus
TTTGTGATGGGTCAGTCTCCACCAGGGTCCTCAAATCCTCGTCCTGGATTACTCTAGATCGACCACTTCGGGGCTCATCTTCGAGGCTAAAATTTCCAGAACGAAATTTCACAAACCAACGTCGAACAGTGCATTCATTAATACTATCATTGCCAAATGCCTGGTTAATTTTTCGGGCTCGGCAGTGCTTTGGTTCAATTTGAATTCGTAGAGAAAAATTGGCCGAAAATTGCTTAATGACGTCATATAGTAATAGGCTGAAAAGAATAAAAAAAATTAAAAGTAGAAAAAAAAAAACCAGCATCAATGTATAGAGTACAAAATTCTCCATCGATCAGTATATACCACGACACAGTAGAATAAATATTTATTGAGATATGGAGCTACAAAAACACATGACATTAAAACAGGCAAAACTTTTGAAACAACCTATAAATGCCATTACAACCTTGATGTGGAAATGAATTGAAAAGCAAAAGAAAAATATGATATTCTTGAAGAAGAAAACTAGGGTGATGTACCATTTTGGATATTAAGACATAAAATAATAATAATGAAAACAGCACATTATTGTGGAGATTGAACAAAAGGACAAATGAGATGATATGGGTGCTCAGACAAATCCGTGCACACATGCATGACAGATTGTCACTGCACATTAGAGGGGAAGATTTGACGAGGAGTGCTGGGACACTGAGTAAGATGGGAGAGGAAATTGCATTCTTACACACACACACACACACACACACACACGCATAAACACCTCTTGTCTAGGCAAACAATGAAATGTAAAAACCAATTATTTAAACCTTTTAGAAAAAAGTAAAAATAACCTTCAGTTTGAAAAGGGTAACTTAAGCATGTCAGAAAATCTATAAAATATATCACATTACAGTTACATACATTACAATTATGAATGTTTGCTCATAAGATAAGACTTTGCAAATGGAAAGAGAAGCCAAAAACTGGGAGTGGACACGTGCCATGAGATGACTTAAAAAGGATTATCCACAGCACACAAAGTCTTCTATAAATATGTGTAAAACACAGAGAAGCTATTGCACAGGAAAGGGAATAAGAATAGCTAAATGATATATGAAAAGATCCTCATTAATAATCAAAGTCCAGATTAAAACCACAATGGGGTACAGTTTAACACTCATTCAATAGCAAAAATTAGATGCACTGACCATGGGTGGCACAAAAAGGTTTGGAAAACTATTTAGAATTTCCTGCAATCCAGTGATTGTAGTTTTGAGGTAAATGCATAATAACATACAATTTCACATCCATCATATTGGCAAAAGTACAAAACAAAACAAAATAATGGAAAACACCAAGTGTTGGTGAGGAATGGGGGAATAAGCTCTTAAGAAGAGCTGGTGGGAGTGCAATCAAAATCCTTTTAAAGCTTTTTTCTTTTTTTTTAATTGCATTTCTCACTAAAATTATCCAGGCACATATCCTATGGATCAATAATTGCTTTCTTAGAGAAACTCTCACATAATTTCCATCAAAAATATGAATAATAATGTTCAGTGTGACATTGTTTATAATAATGAGAAACCTGAAACATATTTAAAATATTTATCTCAGGAGAAATGGTTTTAAAAAACCAAGAGGAATATATAAACCCATTACTTAGGTATAAAAGCATGTCTCTAAACAATGTATAAGATATTATTTATATAAAAATAAAACCACACAAAATTATCATATGAATTATTAAGAATATATGCATACATATACATAAAATTAAAGCAATGGGAAATTTGAAAAATCAGACTGAGTGTTACCTTGGAGATCATGATGAGTGACAAAGGGCTTCAATATTATTAGGGATATTCTACTTCATACGTTGGAATGTTCCTTTTATTATTCTTTAAATTTTATGTATTTTATAGATTTTTATGTATTCAAATTATTTAAAAATATGAAAAATGAAGTTATAATTCAAATGCAAAAAGTGTATATCCATTCAATTAAAAGTTAGTAATGCATATATCTTTTCACTCAGTTATTTTAGCTTCGCACTGAATAGCTTTTAGAAATTCTTCAGAATTGGGGCAATTTACTGATTTTTCGGTTGAGCACATGAAGAAGTATTTGATTTGCCTTTTGAGGCTGTGTAGTATAACACATGCATCTTGAAACACTCAATATTTTGTCCAGTTGCTTACACTACACTTGGAACTGAGACCCATAAAATGAAGGGCACGTCAAACATCTTGCACACTCCCTGGTGGATTTATGTAATCAATTAACTGGATAAAAGAGCAAACAAAATCTAAAGCAGTATTCCCCTTTCTCTTCTCCTTGACACTTACTGTTGACTAGCTAAATTTGCATAAGTAAAATATGTATTCTAAAACGTCACCTTATATGCATCTAAAATAACTTTATTGACCTATCTTTCTATTATACATTTCTCATCAAATTGAGTAAAGTTTTAACTCAGTTTACTGCCCTATTCGTGACACCCCAATATGCAGGGAGAACGCAGCGGAGACAGTCAGGTGGGGGAGGACAGACAAGGTGCAGAGAGACAGGCAGCAGCAGGCCAGGCCTAGCAGGATGGAAAGTGGAATCCTTCCATCAGCTCCTCGGAAAAATGTAGTGTCACTGCTGACTGGTTCAACTAGATATTTAAAAAGAAAAATAGGAAAAGAAAACAAATGAATGAGTATCTTCAAAAACGTAAATTACTGTGGTAATTATTTCATACCTCAGTAATTTTTCTTCAGTAATTCCTTCCTACACTCTGTGTCCATTTCTTATTTCTTTTACAGATGTATATCTTTGTGTGTACGCGAGGGGTCCTTAAATAAATAAGGTGAAGAAAGAAATAAGTATGTGGGAGAAAAATAATGTGATGGGCAAAACTTGCAACAGTATCAGAATAAACGTGTTGGGCATAGAAAGAAGAGCAGTGAAATTCTTATGAGAGGGTCTATTTTGCCCCAAAAGGAAGCTGGTTGTTCCCTATATCATGACTTTTCATTTTAGTGGCAAAAGGAGGAAAAAAGTTTTATTGAGATTAAATTATTTTTATTAGGGTCTCACGTTTGATTCTGATTTATTTATTTAATTTCAAGTTAATGTGAGGGTTACAAAGTTGGCGTTTGTTAGGTAGAGTTCCTCTTGTAGTTGTGTCCTGTACCCAAGAGGTGTGTCACATACATTGTGCCCATTAGGTGACAGCTCACCAATCTCCTCCCCTTCCCCCCAATTTCCCCTCCCCCCAGCTTGAATTGAATTGAGTTTTTTTAAGTGGGCTGTATTAGGTCCTCTGATGGCTTCATAAGAGTATTGAAGACACTGGATATTTACTTCTTCATCCTTGTGATGCTTTACTAAGAAGAATGTGTTTCCACTTCATCCAGGTTAATGCAAAAGATGTAACATCTCCATCTTATGTATGGCTGAGTAGTATTCCATGGTGTACATATACCGCTGTTTGTTAATCCCTTCTTGGGTTGGTGGGCATTTATATTTTTTCTACACCTTGGTGATTATGAATTGAGCTGTGATAAACAATCTAGTGAAAATGTCCTTATGATAAAATGATTTTCTTTTCTTCTAGGTAGACGCCTAGTAATGGGACTGTGGGGTCAAATCGTAGGGTCTGATTAGAGCTCTTTGAGGGTTCTCATTCCTTTCCGAAGAGCTGTATTTGTGAGCAGCCCATCAACAGTGTAAAATGTTGCCCTCTCTCCACATCTGTGCCAGCATCTGTAACTTTGGGACTTTGCAATGTGAGCTATTCTGTTTTAGATACTATACAAAAGTTTTAAAACAGATTTTTGCTGACTTCTAAAATGTCAGAAACCAAAATAGATGAATTGTGGAACAGGTATGGGAATAAGTATATAAAATTCAAAAATTACAGCAGAAACATTAATTTCCCACTGGTTGATAGTGTGTTTTGAGTTTGCTCATAGCATCATGTAATTTGGTAACTCAAGTGTACCTAAAGAGCTTTCTCTGTATTATTTTAAAAAGCAATAGCCATATGTTAATCACATCATTTATAGGAAATCATATTAAGTACAATATGAAATTGCCTCAGCCAGCATGACATCTAGTTTCAGGACTGAGTTTTAAAAGGATTATGCTGATGTTGATAGACAACCAGACCTAATAAAAGAACTAGAGGGCATTAATCGCTCTTTTATGTAGTTCCATAGTGCTTTATTAGTTCTTAATTTAAGAAATTAATTCCTTCTGCTTTGATTTAGTATAATTTCTGTGCAAGTCCATCACTTATACCAAACCGTAAATTTCTTATACTAGAGTCCTGCCTCATTCATCTTTCAGTCTCCCACAACATGTGGTATTAGTTGCTCATACACACTATTGAGCAGGCATATTTCAAAAGGATGAAGGTTTTCTTTTAGTTTGTTAAAGTGAGCTTTTTAAATCTCTTTCAGACATTTCACACAACTTGATGAAAATGAAGATGACATGGAGATTTCAGAACAGATTAAGACTCACTGGACTTCCCTGGGCCTGGAAGATGTACAAGTTGTGAATTACTCGGTGCTGCTCAGTCTGCCAGGCCCTTCCCCCAGCACTGTGACTCTGACCAGCAGCGGGCAGTGCTTCCACCCTAATGGCCGGCCTTGCAGCCAAGAAGCCAGAGGAGGCAGCAGCCAAGATCCGCTCTACTCATATGCAGCCTATTCTGCCAGAGGAACTCTCAAGGTAATATAACCATTTGTCTCTGTCATTTACAGTGAAATGGAGTTAGAAAACAACAGCTTTCATCTAAATTGTACTAACTGGAAAAATGCAACATACAAAAGTAGCCATTAAATGTTCTCAGTGTGGAGGTGCCAAGAAAGAGAAGGAAGGTTTGGATTGCTCGACCCTTTTCTTGTCACATTTTGAAAGTGAAAACACATTAGAAGAATTTAATTCTAAGGTATTGAATGTGTAACTGAGTCATTCACATTTCTCAGATGGTACAGTGCAAATCTATTTCATCCCGGGTTTGAAGAGGTAGATTTTAATACATTGCTGTGGACAGGATTCTATTTTGGGATTATCTACACACACATGAGATAAGGTGGAAAATTGGTGCAATTATTCACATGTTTAGTATTTGAACCACAGCACTTCTGCTTCCGTCATGGAAGTCACATGTAAGAAGAAACTCCGTGTAGTTTGTTTCTCCACTGTTTCTGCTTTGTAATGCTATGTTTTTTAATGCTGACTGCTTTGGCATTTTTTTAAACTTAATTTTTATTAAATCATAACTGTGCACATTTCTGGGGTACAATATAATGATTTGATGTACAATGTGGAATGCTTAAATCAAGCTAATTAACATAATCGTCACCTCACTTACTTAATTTTGTGGTAAGACATTTATAATATACCCTTAGTTGTTTTGAAATGTAGCCTTGCATTGTGCACCTTAGGTGAGATCCCACCAAATACCCTACCTCTGCTCACCCTCTCCTCTCTCCTCCCTGCGCCCTCCTCTTCTTCTTCTTTTTTTTTTTTTTTTTTCTGGACTATCTTTGCATTTTATCGTTTGTATGAATTTGTAAGTGTTTATATAATGGTTTCATAAAAGTATTGAGTACATTGGATACTTTTCCCCCCATTCTTGAGATACTTTACTAAGAAGAATATGTTCCAGCTCCATCCAGGTAAACATAAAAGATGTGAAGTCGCCATCTTGTTATGGCTGCATAGTATTCCATGGTATACATATACCATAATTTATGGGTCGATGGGCACTCGGTGGGGAGGGGGGGGTGGACTCACCTAAAGTACATAATGCAATGATGCATTTTGAAACTATTAATACTAGAGTATAAATGTCTTACCACAACAAATAAGTAAGTGAGGAGATGGTTATGTTAATCAGTTAGATGTAAGCACTCCACACTGTATATCAAATCAGCACATTGTACACCATAAATGCATTCATGTACACAGTTAAGAATTTTTTTTAAAGTGGGCTTGGAATTGTACCTTCCTTCCAAAGAGTACAGCACAGAAAGGAGAAAAAAAGAGTAACTTTGCAATGAGGAGACAGAATAAACATGGCCTCAGACAGGCAATCAATCAAGTTTAACATCAACAGTGATGAGTCATGTCCATAGAATGTGCTCTTAATACCATGGGATAAAAATGCCACTTTACCTCCATGGTCCTCCTCCAGAAAAACCACAACCCAAGCTCATAAGGAGAAAAATATTGGACAACCCCACATGAGGAACATTCTGCAGAGACCCTGACGGGTGCTCCTCAAGCCTGTCAGGGTCATCAAACAAGGAAAGGCTGAGAAACTCTCAACCAAGAAGACCTGAGGAGACACACCGATTAAATAGATTGTATTCAAGATGAGATTTTGGAAAGCAAACAGGACATTAGATAAAAACTGAATAAATTTGAATAAAATGTGGTTTTTAGGTATTAGTAATATATCAATATTGATTAATTAATTGTAACGAAAATATCAAGCTAATGTAAATGTGAGTAATAGGGGAGACTTGGGTGTAGGGTATATCAGAACTCTCTGTCCTATCTTCATAGTACTTCTGCAAACTTAAAACTGTCCTTTAAAAGAAGTTACTAAAAAGAATAAAATATAAATGTATAATCCAATTATATGTTAGCTTTAGTTTTATTTCAAGCATTCCACTGTAGTTGCAAAGACTATTGTCAAACATTCTACTTCAAAATTTATCTCATATATAATCATAGTATTATATCAATAGATGTTTACTTGTTTTAAGGAGTCAACTATACTCACTAATTAACCTATCTTTTCTCTCAATTTCTTTTAAGTTTTTTTTTTTTAATTATTTCAAATAAAAAGTGCACATCCTCTACCTTAGAGGTTACGCTGACTCTCATAAAATGAAGAGGATGCTCCACATCAGCCTTATATACAAGATTATTTTTTATGGTTCTGGCTGATCATTTGTTCCCTGTGTTCTAATGCTTTTCAGTATTATATTGGACATAATAACATAAAGTGAAATATCAGAAGCCTGAGTAAATCTTTAAATTTAGTCTCATTGCTATTACTATATAAGCAGCCTACTTTAGTTTAACACCTAGACAAGACATCCTGTCTGTATTTACCAATTCCTGGTCAAAGTTTGTTCTTGATTCTGAGTTGAAACATGTATGATACTGCCTAATTCTATTTCTTCCTATTATCTTTTCAAGTAAAGATGAGAGAACGCCTTTGGCCAACTCTCACAGAACAATTGCAAATCAGTATATGAAGACCACCACAACCATTCTTTTCAGATTGAGTAAGTATGGTCCTTTCATCTTTTAATTCAAGACTTACTATTTTGTCTTCTTTGGGGTGGTTATCTGAACATTTTTCAAATTGCTACAATTAGTGTGGCACCAAAGTGTTAAACTTGACATTCAAGACGTTATATGTGAAAACCCCTGTGTGACCTTGGAAGAAAAATAGTCTATGAAAAGAATAAGGTTACCTAATTTTATCTCTGAGAATGAATTTTAACTGAAAGAATTTCCCATTAGAATTTCAACCTTCCTTTTGTGCATTTGGATACAAAAGGGAATGCAAAATGTGATGAAATAAAACTTTTTGAAGCACATCTCCCTATGCAAATATTAAAAAACAGGCTATTTGTTGAGATGCTAAGGTGAGAAGCATTGGCTGGCAATTTTTTTCCCCAATACAAAGTAGTCACAAAAAGAAATACTTGATATTTTTGCCATCCCTGGCAGCTCTTATTTCAGGCAGCAAGATTCCTTAAACTGTGAAAAGGCTTTCCTGCTGTTCACAGTGTCTGCAGCCACAAAGATTTTGGAACAAAATTTTCTACTTTTGTTAAATAGGCCTAAAGAGACATTACCACCTTGTCCTCTGGACTCTATCAGAGAATCTTCCTCTTCCATATGAAGGATTAGTCATTTGGGCCCTTAAGAAAAGGATTAATTCATTGATTTCCTAAACTCAATGAGTTACCGATGTGATCACAGAGAAAACTGCACAGACCTGGCATCTAATAAGATCTCAACATAAAAGCTAGCTCTTTCATAAAAATGGAATTGGCAGATTACAAATCCAAGACTTTGTGACTGTGTAAGAAAGCTTTTCTTCTTTTGCATTTTGTTAATAGGGATTTGTGGGTGGGTGTGATGATTACTCTGTTTGCTTGGTTATATGACATTCATTTTGATTGCTCTCTTCCCACAGCATTCACATCCTCAGAGGTTCACCCAAGGTGCTGTTAACGTTCCCAATCTCGGCTTTAAATGGTGCCACACACGTGACCATGGCACAAACCAAAGTTGAACTTGGGTGGTGAAGGCAGTAAATGCTCCGACACGTGACTACACCTTTCTCGTGTCACATCTCACAATAGGTCTCAGTTTCTGAAACTCTTACAAATGAACCCCTTGTCAAAGGCCATGGGTTCCCTCTGCTCTATCTGACTTCCTTCCCCCCCTTCCCTTTTCACAAACCATGGAACAAAGCCTCCCATTCTCACACCCACAAAATCCCAGCAACCTCATTCTTCAAATTAAACATGTTCCCACCTTGTCCATGATATACTAAGATACTGAAGTAGCAACAATACCAGTGCAATGGTTTTAAGTATGATTCCAATAACAGAAAAGTAAGTATTGAGCATAATACAATGGGTACACAGGGTGCCTACCCAAACATACACCTTGAAGGTGTTTATCAACCTCCTCTTGGACTTGGCTGAATGTTCCTGAAGGACATGACCCACACTTATTAACTACTCTGTGACTCTTCATATGGTATGACATTGGATCATCTCTGAGGGTAGTAATGATTAGGCTGAGGTTTTCAAGGCTATCACAGGGTAGAAGACATCTAATAGTGTCAGAGATTGGAAAAGAAATTCTTAAGAAGCAGCAGTACCCCAGGTCTCTGATAACATGTATATATCTGTAAACAATATGAAGTTAAGGTAATGATTTACAGTCTACAAAATACTTCTGGCTAATATACCCAGGTAATGGAGATTAATTTGACATTTGTCCCACGAGGCATGTGGTTGACTAAACTTTCCATGAGGGCTCACCAATGAATATTCTCCTAGGGACTTTTCTTGTCAAGAAAGATTATGTTGTCAGGGAAGAAAAATCATTTTGACATAAGTAAATTTGCACTAGAATGTTTATTGCAGCTCAATTTATAGTCCCCAACCTGCAGAATCAACCCATGAATGGATTAATAAACTGTGGTATATGTATACCAATGATACTATTCATTCGCAAAAAAGATGGAGACTTTACATCTTTTGCATTAACCTGAATGGAGTTGAAGAACATTCTCCTTAAGTAGTGTATCACAAGAATGGAAAAGCAAGTATCCAGTGTTCTCGATGCTAATATGAAACCAATAGATGGACAACTACATGCCCACACAAGAGAAAAACATGATTAAATTTGAGTGGGGGAGGAGAAAGAGGTGAGAGGTAAGGGGCATAGGGGAATTGGTGTGCACTCATGGGAACAATGTAGGGGTATATGACACACCCAATAGGCAGAAGATGGGGGGGGGAGGGGTTAGGTTAAGGCAAGGAAAACCCTCCTTCCACCTTCTGGGTAAAGGGCTCAACTGCAACTTGGACTTTACTTAACAAACGCAAACAATGTTTGTACCCTCATATTAACCTGAAACTAAAACAAATGATTTTTTTTTCTTTCCTTAACCTAACCTCCCTCCACTTTCTGCCTCATGCTTGGATGGCTCACACCAAGATGTACAAGCCCATACCTGCTAAGTAGCAGTTCTGCTTTGATAAGAAATACTATTATACATATGCTCACACACATACACACACACACACACACACATATATATATATATATATTACATATTATTTTTCATGATTCATCTTTGGAGTGTTAGACTATTTGAGTCATCTCAATGGAGGGGAATCGGGTCATTTATAAGATTCTGAATAAGGCAGCCCATGAGAGCTGTCATAAGAAAAAATAAAGCAACTACACCACCAAAAACCCAAACCTCTGCCTCAGGGCTAGACAGTAGCTTTAATCTCACATGTCCAGAAGCTTCATCAGTGGAAAAGCCTGGTGCTCGAGATGGCTGGGTACTCAGCAGGAGTCCTGCTTTGGGAATGCCAGCAACTTCTGCTGAAACCGCCACATTGACAAAACCAAAATGGTACACGGGGAGCACTACCCCCAGAAAGATCTTTTACAAAAGAAGCCACATGTTTTAAACTGTGCTGGAAGGAACATCTGCGCCATGTGCCTTCCACATCCCAGTTCTCTATTAGGGAGGGTCATCTCACTCAAAAAGGAAACATTGCCACTTTATAAATAGCAAAGGCACTACGAATATATTTTGCCTAAAGGAAAATATTAATGAGATAAATAAACCCACATTTTGGTAAGATGTCAGCCAAAATATGTTCGTCACTGTCAGTCTCAGCCAGTCATGTAACGTTACCAAGTTAAGAACAGCTTGAGGCTGTTGCTAAATTAGGATCATAAAAGATGTCTTCATACTCAGAGTCTGTATTTCCAACGAAGATGCAGGCTGAATTTTCTCCTATTCTATATAAAAGAGAGACTGAAAACTACCCGGAGGAAAGCCTCCCTGTTTGTGTTTTATTTTAGTTGCAGTCACCACCCCCTCTCCCGCCCCTTGCACCACTGCCTTCAGTGGAAGTAATTTCTGGACTCCATCCATCCAATGTAGAATAGCTACATATTAATACTTCTGGAACCCAACCGCTGGCGTTTGAATCTTGGCATCCCTGCATGGCTGTAGGAGAGTCAGCAAGCCACCTTCCCTGTTCCTTAGTATTCTTCTCTGTAAAATAGAGATAATAGTAAAAACCTCAGGACTCCAGTCTCAGCAAGACTGAGAATTCTTCTCTACAAAAAGAAAACAAGGAAAATTAGCCAGACATGGTGGTGCATATCTATAGTCCAAGCTACTTGGGAGGCCAACGCAGGAGGATCACTTGAACTCTGGAGGTTGAGGCTGAAGTGAGTGATGATGATGCCACTGCACACCAGCTTGGGTGACAGAGCAAGATTCTATCTCAAACAAACAAGGAAGCAAGGAAACAAATCCTGGAGGCTTTTGTAAGGGTCCAAAGAAAGGTCAAAGTGTAAAATCCTTACACTTTGTGTAAGTGCCCACCACCCAGATCAACAAATATCAGCTAGTATTAATAGAAATGCCCAGAGCATTTCTCAGAGCCTCTATTACAGAACATAACTGGGTTTCTAGTCTATGCACCTGTCCTACCATCTTAACAAATGGTGAGATTCTGTGGTGAAAATGTGTTCATCCATCATGCTGCCTTATTGCCTTAAACGATGTCAGTGCTCTTTGTGAAACAAATGACAGATTCTTTTGTTCTTTGCAGTGAAAAGTCTTCATAGTAAAATGTTTCACAAACCTCTGAAAACATTTTCATTGTGCTTAAGGAGGGACAATATTCTTCCAAACCAAGTACTGATCACCTATCCCACTATTTCAAAATTTTACCAATATTCCCTTTTAGAGTGACTGCAATTTAGATTATAGGACAGGACATATGCTTCTGCTTTAAAATTACTGAAACTGGGAATTTAGATTCCATCTTGTCCAGAATGTTGGTGATGTGAGGGTGAGGTGCATCAGGGTGGAATTTGGCAACCAAGATTGGAAAGGACAGACTTTCGAAGAAGTTGACTCTCACTGAGCTATGCTTTGGTGTGACAGTGAATCCCAAGGGCTAAGGCAAACTTATCAACGATAGCAAAGATTCAGTGCATACTTATGGCTCTCTACAGAACCCACCATTATGCTCACGAAACACCCAGCTTGTATAAATCTATCACCTTTATATTTATAATTGGTAATAACATTTTTGTCTTGTAATTTAGGAACGTAATATTTTTTGATCAATATATTCATATACAGTAGAACCTATGTAAGTTGACCACCAAAGGAACTGTAACAAACTGGTCATCATATGGAGGTGGTCAACACAAGGAAGTCGGCCTGCTGTACTGACACCAGCATGTGGTGTGTGTCCCATCTATGAAAATTAAGGTAACTTGAGGAGATGGTCATTGCAGGGAGGTGGTTAACTATAGAGGTTCGGTTATGTGTGTACATGCAAATATTACATGTATATCTATGCAATTTTATAAATTTTTTGTTAGTCACTAACAGACCACTTTCTAGCACACATGAGCTAACCCAGGACAGCAGGCGAATCAGATGTTCTTTCTCCTTAATGTCTGAACACGTGTATTCCCTTATAAAAAGGGGAGGTTTGGACCAGGAAGGATTTCTGCCATCAGTGCTCTGTGGATCCTAGAAAGCATCATGAAAATATTTCAAATTGTATATAAAACCAGCACATTGTACCCCACGATTGCATTAATGTACACAGCTATGATTTAATAAAAATAAAATAAAATCAGAAATAGAAAAAAAAACTGTATAAAGGACACAGAACAATCTTTGCCCATAATATAAATAATTTTATCTTGATATGATTTTGGTCTTTGGTTTGTTTGCTTGTTTATTGTTTCAGGTTAATTGAGGGTCAAAGAATTAGATTGCACTGTTTGCATTTGTTAGGTAAAGTCCCTCTTATAATTGTGTCCCGCCCCTAAGAGGTGTGTCATAGACCCGCATGTCCTATGCTTTTGTTTTTAATTTGGAGTGAATTAAACAGTATAACACAGACTGGCCTGCCCCCAGAGCATAAGATTTGGTGACAATTGTCAATTAGATTAGATTTCAAATAATCTTAGTTTATACTATACTTATATAAATAATCATGACAATTCCCACCAATTTATGCTAACGTTTCAATTAGGCCTTTGGATTCCTAAAGATCATTTTGAACATAGTTTAAAATTCAAGTGGATAATGGGGGGAAATGGCAGGATTTTATGTTGTTTTTTTTTCTTTTGGTTTTATGCATTCCTTTCCTCAGGGTTGTCTCACATCTGTTTTAAAGCTCAGTTGATAACCAATATTCTCTTCCTAGGAATCCTTTCTTGTATATAAAGCAACCACAGGGCTATTATTTAGCTCCTTCAGATAAAATGGGAGAACACACAAAACACACACACAGAGTCACTGATCAAAAGATCAGTGTTGTCCAGGACCTAAAACAGAAGGTACATTGCTGCAGTTGACTGAAATTAAACCAGGCCAGGCCTGACCCAGACCCAGCCAACAGTTGTTGACAGAAGCTTTGAAGTGGCTCTACCAGATACGTATTGGATGAATCCCTGGTGCCAGCAAAGGGGCATTAAAGATCTGTTGCGTTTAAAAGATATTTTCCTGATCATTTGACCTTCCCAGGGTAGGAGCATTCATGATTCTGGCCTTTAAAACACTCTGTAATTACCCAACTCAGTAGTGGTAGGTTTTTTCTAGGTGGCCAAGCTCTTTAACAAATCATCCCAAACTCACTGGCTTAAAACAACAATTGTCATTTTTTATCTCTTGATAGTAAGACTTCTGCAGGTCTTCCAGGATGTCCCAGCTGTCTGATTCTGGTTCAAGGATCCTGAAGAGGATGTAGTCTGGTGGTGGTTCAGATGGGGGCATCATTAGATTTCTTCTCTCATGCACACGTGTCTAACCTTTTTATTTTTTTCTCTGTCAAACACTGGAAGGAGAATTGTCTTTGGGCACACATTACATACTCAAATCCTGACAAAAACTGATGAGAAGAAAAAAAAAAGAACAAGTCCGTACATAACTTTCATGATATCTAAAACCACAGATAAACAAAAATGTCCTCAAACAGTCGCAAGTGGCCCACAGGCTACAGTGGGACACCCCTGAGTACCAGAGCTAGGATGATTCAAATAGCAGGTGCTGGACCACTGAGATCCTCAGCACCTCCTTCTATTTTGTGTGTGTGTGTGTGTGTGTGTGTGTGTGTGTCTCTCTCTCTCCATGGGATGTCTCTCCACCATGGTGTTTTCATGGGAGCTGGCCTTTGACATGAGGGCTCAAGGCTCCCAGTGTACCTCCAGGAGGGCAGGAAACCTGGTTTCTTTAATGTAGCCCAGAAATGATCCCACATCGCTTCCACTGTTTTTTGCCCATTCATCACTAAGTTCAGCCCACATTAGGAGAGAGACATTAGACTCCGTATTTTGAAGGCGGTGTGCAAAGAATTCTGAAGATGTATTTTAAGCTACTACAGTGATTATGCCTAATAAGTATTTACTTTCACAAGTACAAAATAGGTTTTACCAAACATGATAGCTGGTATAGATTTTACTTTCTTAAAGTTTTAAGCTTAAAACATATATGGCATATTTCTTCATTATTTTATTATACGATGAAATAATTCTTAAGCAAATCCTTCATGAAATAAGGATAGCAATAAGTAAACAAAATAATCACATCAATATCTGGATTACATACTCATAAAGAACCAAAGGGACAACTTAAAAATGTCATCAGGCCCCATGTGCCAATCTTTTACTACTCCTATGAATATTATCTCTTGGAAAAGATAAAGGTTAATTCTTCAAGCAATCAATATTTACAATTTTAAATAGGAGGAAAAATAATAAATATTGAAGATAAATGTACTCTTAACATCCTTTTACAAAATAATGTCCCCAGAACTGCTAAGATTCTTTTCTGGACCGCTTGACTTTGAAAATACATGTCATTTAAAGCTAACGGGAACTAGAGTCATTATTAATTCAAACCCAATAAGTAATAATTAATTTTTGCCTTCTCGCTCATGCATCATGAAATATTTCTATGAATTTTTTTATGAAAAATTGCTATGCCACAAGTTGGAATAACACGAAGAGGTTTGACTGGTACTCGACAGGTGTTAATGCTAAGAACCAGAGCCTTTTAATTAGCAAAATTCATTGTGTTGAGGGCTAGGTATGCTTTTATCAATTAAAAATAAAAATCCTTCTCTGTGAATAATAGCAAAATTTTACCCCAGCACTTAAATATACTAAATACAGGAAAGAAGAAACATAAACAGATATTTATACCCTCCCCTGCTTCTTCCAGAAAGAACTCAGGTGGCTTACCTGCAGGGAGACTAAAACTTGGCCTCTAGCAAAAACGGGGCATAGAGAACACAAGATGATGCTAAGATTGAAAGGAGTTTGTAAAAAGCAAATGGCATATACTAAGGATTTCTTATTTTAAAAGTTAAACATGCCACATGTTATGGCATCAACATATGGAACCATTATTTCATGTCATTTCCACATTTTTCCATAAAACCTGAGGAAAGAGTTAAGGAGGGAACAATTCTCATTTCTAAACTTGCTTTATATTTGCCAGCATTTTTTCACACCAAAAAGAATTCAATTGAAATGACTTCAGAACCAAAGAAAGTCACATTTTACCAGGCAGGTGTCCTGGTCTAGGCTCTTTCATACAGAAATTAAGTATCTATTCTTGTGAAGAATGTCAAGGCTGAGGTTAGAAGCCCAGGGTAAGAACTGCATAGTGAATGGGTTTGGTTTTTACAAATAAGTAAAAGAGAGAAATCTCAGAGCTCAAACGTTAAGTATACTAAAAATTGACATAATTTTTGAATAATAAAATTAATTAAAACTAACAAAATTAACTTCCAAAGCTGGGGCATTTCATCCAGATATATTTCTTTTCCTATTCCCTACAGTTTGGAGGCAGCTTGGCCCTGGGTACTGTTTGGCTAAGAGTATCAGAATGAATGAACGGGATTCTGTTCTTTGACTTCCCCCGCTAGTAAGAATAGTCCTCACCACTCTAGAGATTTTGTCATGTTCATGTGTTTTAATTAGTATCCTTTTAAAACAGAATTATCAAAGCTGGAATTACATTTTCAACTATCTCCACCAAAAAAACCATAATGGTGGCTAGGACTAAAATGAACAATTTCCCATATTATTCAAAGAGCACTAGAAAGAAAATTATTAAGACCCCAATTCTCTGACCCCAGACACAGGAGCTTTGAGACTTAGAACCAGGGTCTACCTTTTCTTGAAGTCTGTTTCTAAATCAGTACATTTGACTAATTACTTAAGATCCCTTCAGCTCTCAGCTGTTAGGATTATTTGACATTAGTCCTTATAACTTCTCTAATAAGGCCTAAAACCTAAAATCACTTGCAAAAAATGAGATAATCAAGGAACTAACTATGATTTAAATCTTCCCTCTGAGATTCTTTTTCAACCATGGCACACCCAGCTGGCATATGGAAACCAGCTGAGTGCTACTGCTCAGTGGACACATTTAAGAGGTGGCCATTATTTTATCCATAAAGTAGTCGCTAAGATTCGACTGTGTAGGGACTGAGCACCAGGCTTATAGAAGCAGCCACCATCTCCTGAAGAAGGCGCTGGGAGTGAGACAATCTCCTAGCCAGCTTGGAGATGTTTTGCAGCCCAGAGACAAGCCCTCAAGCAGGTTAATAAGATAAGATCTAAGATGGGTAGCTCATTTGCAAGCTAGTGTTATACTTTGTAACATTCCTAGGGCAACAGGATGGGAATTGAGCCCTGGCAGAAAGAGCACTTAGCAACCATTAAACATGTGATCCTAGCACATGGGCCCCCACTCCGGTTGGATGAGGCTTCAATAAAAGGCCAGGAAGGAGGTTTCTCTGGGCTCTTGGAGGACAGATGGAAAGCCCACCTTTTGCAGGCATGTCCCTTTTATCTGTGTCCTGGCTGTTTTTATTTGCGCCATGACAGGGTGCCCATAGCGGGCACTGACATGACTGGATGTAAAATATGATAACAGATGCTCAGAAAGAGGCGGGATCGAGACACTGTTGCTTGCTGGAGTTGCTGACAGCACACACAGGTGCATGAGATGAGCACACCCCAAAGATAAAACACAGTGCTGTATAGTTAGGTGACGGGACAGGTTACAGTGATATTAGGGCAATAACGCACAGCAGAGTACAGGTGTAAACATTTTGTTAACCTCCTGTTCAAAGTCTCCCATAATCTTCTTCAGCTTTGTAAAGTGACTCCAAATAGATATCAGGAGATGATGTTTGTTACACAAACATGGATTCAAGCCAAGTCCAAAAGTCCCTCATTTTAATTAATCATCCCATCTGTACCATTCCCAAATAAAAAGTGTGGACACTCCTCTTGATCATGCTCTTTTTTTTTTTTTTTTTTTTTTTTGAGACAGAGTGTCACTCTGTCACCCTGGATAGAATGCCATGGGTGTTGGAACTCACAGCAACCTCAAACTCTTAGGCTCAAGAGATCCTCTTGCCTCAGCCTCCTGAGTAGCTGGGACTACTGACACCCACCACAATGCCTAACTAGTTTTTCTATTTTAAGCAGAGATGGGATCTCACTCTTGCTCAGACTGGTCTCTAACTCCTTCCCTCAAGCAATCCACCCACCTGGGCCTCCCACAGTGCTAGGATTACAGGCGTGAGCCACTGCTCCTGGAAATTTATGCTCACTTTTTAAGGAACTCAGGCATTAATTAATTGGTTTGTGGCTAATCAATTCACAATCTGGGATCTCTGTAGAGGAGCCTGAACTAGCATGCCTTTAAAAACAATGAAAAGGATATTGAGGGCTCAACCTGAAACCCAAAATGCACAATCGTGTCTCTGAAGAGGAAGATTTATGAAACCAGGTCATGAATTTATAGCAGCACATTATACACAGGAACTTAGCCATAATTTTTCACTTCTTTCAGTAAGGTCTCTTTCCACAGAGACGCCCTTCTTGCAGGCAGAAACTGTCTAAATTATAAACACTTTCAAAATGATTGGTCCAGTCGAGCCCTGTTGCATGAAAAGGCGAATTCTGTAGCAATCTGTGTCCACTGAGAACATTTTTGTGAACATTCTGGTTTTCCTGTGTGTGCCCCAGTAGCTCCAAGTCTGTATCCAAACCATTTTCTTTAGGTTTTTGCTTCCATCCCTCTCTTTTTCTTCTTCTTTGCCCCCCAACAAATACACACAAAGACCCCAAAGGACTCAGAGAGAAGGGACTCTAGGTATGCAAGAGAGGAGAGAGAGATAACAGCTGAGACGGAGAACAAGGAGGCAGAAAGAGGCCACTGAAGAGGCAGTCGGGGCAGGCAGGACAAGCCCTGCTGGGCCTGCTGAGAACTCGAGACTTGAGCCATTGAAATATATCCAGGAGGAGAAAAGTAGCTGCTAAGAATCATGAGATTGGTGTTTCGACAGGATCTCTCAGAACTTAGAATGGAGGCTACCCCAGTGTGGGGACAAGAGTGGGTAGCTGAGAAGGCCCTTGGGACACTTCATGGGCACTTTGGAGCAAGACAGGGTGGTGGTTTGAACTTGGCTGGTGAGAGGAGAAAGGAGAAATTCAAGAGAGACTCAGGAAGCAGAATCAATGTGGTTTGTAAATAGACCATGTTTGGGGGTATGGTGAGTAGAGAGAAGTAAAAGGGAGTGGAGTGTGTGCATGGAATTTCACTCTGCTCCTGACAGGCCTTCAGAAGGACTCCGTTTTGTTCACATTTCCCCTCTTTGTGGAAAGAAGAGGCGGTCCCAGACACTGGAGGTGACAGTGACATTGCCATCTTCCCAAGACCCAATGCCTTGGGACAATGATTACCTTCTCAGTACCCAAATTTAAATCAAGTACACGATTGGATTGTTGTTCTATTTTAAAATAAACACTAGTTTAAAAGAAACAATGACAATGAGCCCTTTGTTTTCACCTGTTTCTCTCATGTCTGCTTCACAGGAGGATATGAAACTGAAATTTCAAAATATCCTGAGAAATAAGACTCCTCTTGTGTTTCTGACCACATGGCAGCAGAAATAAAGGACAGGCTGAGAGCTGTCATATTTACAGACCAAAAGGCTATTAAAAAAAAAAAAAAAAGATTAAGCATTTTATGGGCAAAATCTCTTGTCAAACTGAATCATGTTTCTTCTATTTTGAAAATCAGTAGAGTTGTGAGGATTTCCCAGGTACAGGTTTTCCAACCAGTTCTTCTTGAAGGCCTGATGCCTGCCTATTTTTCACAATGCCTAGCCACCATCAAAATGGATTTTGCTAATTGCACAAATATTTAGCCTAACAGTTTTAAGAAAGACTGCACTATCATCATTGCTCTAGAGAGATTAATCTTCTTCCATTAAGTTTTCACTCTTAGAAAGTGTATTTACTTTCATAAGGAATGTAAACCATGACTCCTATGAATCCCATTTTTAACTTTGAGGAATCCGAGGATGAGTCTTTGATGGAACAGTTCCAGAAGATGGCTAAATTCTCTGGGTGTAAGTCACTTGACTCTAGTAAAACACAATAGGCATAAAGTCCCAAAGCATCAAAAACAAGTATCTTCCAATAATATGAGTATGAAGTAGAAAAGGTGAAACGTTGACCGAAAGCCAATTTCCCCATAAAAAGGTCTGAAGCTCACTTTCTATAGGCTATTTGAATAAAAAAACATTTGAAGTAGTTTACAGTAAGCACACACAAACACAATAAATAAAAAGAAATAATACTCTAGAAAACTGAGGTAGGAGGATCCCTTGAGCTCAGGAGTTGGAGATCAGCCTCAGCAAGAGAAAGACCCTGCCTCTACTAAACATAGAAAAACTAGCCAGGCATTGTGAGGGTGCCTTTATTCCCAGCTACTGCAAAGGCTGAAGCAGGAGGGCCTTTTGAACCCAGGAGTTTGAAGTTGCTGTGAGCGAGCCTGATGCCACAGCACTCTAGCCTGGGCAAAAGAATGAGACTCTGTCTCTGAAAAAATATATGTTTATATACAGGATGGACATAAAGTTGGAGTGCAATTTAAAATTGTTTAACATAAACTGCATACGGACTATATGTGTGTGTATACATATATACATATATACAACATATGTTATAGCAAGATTAAGAAGATAGGCGATATGTCACATGAGGATTTCGAGGGAGACATTGCCAGGGGCTCGACTTTCCTGGGCACGTGTGGTGGAGTAAGGCCTTATGAATAGCATAAGCCAATGAAACAAGGAGGAAGTGACATGAGTCACTTCCTAGCAGAGGAAATGGAACACTCACATGTGATTCTCTGTGTTCTCAGCTCCCCCGACACTTTCCCTTATGAGACTAAGTGTTCCCAAGGAAAAGGTGGTGGGACCCCTCCCCTGCGTGGCTGAATGGATCTCTGAATGGGGCAAAGCCTCTGCTGACTGGCTTGGAGATTTTTGTTTATTTTGCTAACCCACAGAAGTTTGAAGAGGTTTCAACGCATGTGCTTGCCTGCCTGACAGGGTGTTGTAGTAGTTTTATCTTTTCTTTTCTTTCTTTTTTTTTTTTTTTCTGGAAGGCAAATTCACATGTTTATTATTCAATGGCATTATAGCTGTATTGAAAGAAAAAAAATAGAAGTCAATATTATAACATTAAGCACCCATCATGGTATCTCCAATCCTGAGAAAGTAACAGTCACAAATATTGTTAGAGATTATTTTGAAAAGGAAAACAGAAATGTTTGTTCACTGAGAGAGGTTAACAATGACCTAAAGCTTAAGCGAGGTAAGTAATTTTTCACAAAATGGAATTTGGTGAAGGTTTATTTTTTGAGTACTTGTGTCTAGTAAATGCTAAGAATGAATTATCTTTCTTAATTCAGATGTGGGAAGTAGAGTTTAATGCAATTAAAAACATTATATGATTTCTAGGAACCACAGAGCAAGACCTGAACTAAGGTTCAGGGACCATAGTTTCAAGCTCAACCCAAGAATTTTTATTGATTTCTAAGTGCTTCCTCCTTTCCCTTTTGATTTACTTATGAATCAGTTAATTTCCACATATTTGAGAGTTTCTCAAAATTTCTTCACAGTACTGATTACTCACTCCATTCCATTGTAGTCAGAAAACATACTTCTTACTATCTCTGTCCTTTAAAAGTCCTTTTCTACTTCTTTCATTTCTGCCACTTTTTGTTTTATGTATTTTGGTGCACTGTTGTTAGATCCGTATGTTTTCAACTGTTGCATCTTTCTAATGAATTGACTTTTTTATCATTATAAAATATTCTTATTTATCTCTAATACCTTTTTCTGTTTTAAAGTCTATTTTACCTGATATTAGTGTAGTCCCTCCAGCTTTCTTTTTTTTTTAATCTATAAAACCCTTTTTATTATAAAATTAGATACAAATGTGAAAAATAATACAAAAATATGTAGCTTATTAATAAGTTATTACAAAGTGAAGAATTTGAAGTCATACTCAAGAAATGAAAATTTGCCAAGCACTTCAGAAGCCTCACCCAACTATATCTTCCTCCCACCAAATGTGACTGCTCTCCTAA
>CAUYPK010144020.1:0-39399 GCA_963574355.1 Loris lydekkerianus
TTCTTCCATTCCTGGGATACTTTGCTAAGGAGAATATGTTCCAGCTCCATCCATGTAAAATGAAAGAGGCAAAGTCTCCATCTTTCTTTAAGGCTGCATAGTATTCCATGGTATACATGTACCACAGTTTGCTAGTCCATTCGTGGGTCGATGGGCATTGTCTACTGTAAATGGCATCGGCTTGCTCCAGAATCCTAGAGGTCTCCATTGTGATTCTCCAGGGCTCGCCATAAACTTCACATAGCATCTTTTCCTATCACAGCTGCCTCAAGTGCCATCAGGTCTGCTGGATCACTTTGACCCAAGTGGTTCTTGCACTGCTGCCCCTATGGCTTCCCCTGCTGTGTAGCCATTTCCTGCTTTGGGCTCATTTCAACTGGCAATATTATGTGGCACTCAATAAATGAGTCAGAATGGTATTCCAAGTATGAAATAGGCTCCCCATACTCTAAAGAGGCTTTCCAGATGCTGTGCATCCTTCGTGATGGGAGTGTAAGGTTCAATAATTTATCTTCCACTTTGGAAGGGAAGATCTGGCAGGCCATAGGTCCTGAGACTTGTAAACACATTATTAGGGGCCCAAACCCTTCCCCCACTTACCTCCCCAGAACAAAAGGCCTACCTAGTCCCTCCCTAAGCATTCACCCAGAAAGACCCTAGCCCACCAAAGCCTTTCAGCAAACTGTGGAATCTCCTCCCCCTACACTCAGGATAAAAGCAAGCCCCCAACCACTGTCAGTGCAGCTGCCATCTTTGCCCAGTGGGTCTCACTCCCCTTTTATTAAACTTGGCCTGAATCTCTCCTGGTCTTGTCTCTGGGTACACCATGGAACCCCTTTCACACTGTTTGGTCTCAGTATCTTCATATGGTTTATCCACACTTTTTAGAGTATCTTACCAAGACCTCTAATATACTGTATTTGCAATTTCTTGTTTATCCAAGTGAATAAACATATGTCATCGATATAGTGGATGAATATGATGTTCTGCAGAATGCCACGCCGCATGAAACTATGACACAGGGAAGGAACTACCATAGACTTGGAACAAGATAATGAACATATTCTGTTGTTCATCTCGGGAAAATGTAAACTTGCTCTGGTCCACTGGAAAAATGCATCCATTAGATCAAAGGCTGCATAATATGTAACTAAAACTGTGTTAATCTTCTTTAACAAAGATACCACATCTGGTAGAACATCTGCAACTTGGCTACTACTTTCTGGGTTTGTGGTAGAAGGCCATCATCCCTTCATTCAGGCCAGACTGCTGAGTTATATGGAGGTATGATGGCATTGGCCACCGCTGCACCCTCTAGGTCTTTAAGACTGGTATTAATCTCTGCCATTCCTCCCAAGATAAGATATTGTATTTTGATTTACTAGCTTAGCCAGAGTGAAGGGATTTCAGAGGTTTCTATGTGGCATACTCTACAGGCTGAAGAACCAGTATGGGAGTTCTGTCAAATATGAGGTGTGTCAGTTATGATTATACAGCCAGGGGTGAGTGAAATGACCCTTGGGTGGGGATGTGAGCTGGCCCTGGGCAGGGCTCCATGTGTTACCCAGTCCCCTTTGCCTCCACTTAGCCGGGGGCTATAATGGTGCTTTGGGATCCTAGGTATCAATGACAACGTGAACCTTCTGTCCAGTGGTCTTCAGAATACTGGGTATTCCTCTCTCACCATTTACCCTAGTAAATGACTGTGATCCCTGTAGGCAGGATTAGGAGAAATCACTACTGATACGCTTGCTATTGTCTTGAAAGGGTTATTCTTTCTGGTAACCTGGCCTCTTATTCAGTCAGTGGATTCTGGGTCTGAAAACAGGTTCATGTCTGGAAACTAGGCAAGAAAGTGTTGTTTTTCTTTTCTTTTCTTTTCTTTTCTTTTTTTTTTTTTTT
Organism: Loris lydekkerianus; assembly: GCA_963574355.1. Classification (NCBI taxonomy): domain Eukaryota; kingdom Metazoa; phylum Chordata; class Mammalia; order Primates; family Lorisidae; genus Loris; species Loris lydekkerianus. The sequence goes on from CAUYPK010144020.1 coordinate 1,903, forward strand.
TAACACTCTCCATCTTAGATTTCTTTTGATCATACACACTGAGCAATACTTTTGTTGGCTCCATGTACTTTCCCCTGGGAGGTCCATGTTCTATTAACCTTCTTCATAGCTTTTTTCAGATGATCGTCCCCACTCACCAACTGCCACTGAGAACTTATAGCTTTTTATGATAATTACACCCATCTTCTTGCTTTATTTTTTTATAAATAAAGAACATATTAATTAATTATATTAAAACATATAAATGAATTGCACATAGTCAGGCACCTTGTTTTGAAGGTTAAGTGCATGACCTATGTTATTTTGGGACTTTTCGTTAGGGTTAGGGTTACTGTCAGGCAGCTCACTGTTATAACAGTATCTCTTACCATCAGCTGTACGAAGTATAGAGCCACCACTGACTTCTTAATGACGCTGGTATCTTCATCATTAACACATTTTATTGCTTTGATAAATGGAAGAATATCTTATAGGCATTCCTATAGAACATAAGTCAACTGGTATTTTGTCTGACCATACATAAGCTATTAACTCTAGTATGCCCACTTCTCAAAATAACCAATGATATTAGAAGTCAGGAAAATAGTTATTTGGGGGGAGGAGAAAAAGGCAGTCACCAATAGGGAGAACAGGGTGTTTCTGGGATGCTGGCAGTGTCTTGTTTTGAACTGAGTAGGCTTTGCGAAAATCCAAAGCTTTATGATTTTTTGCGCACCTTATTGTATGTCTATTAAACTTCCAATTAAAAACAAAAGTTTTGAGCAGGCCAACATGCTTAGTTCTCTCACCATGAGATGCCTTGTGCTGACTTAGAACTCGGGAGGGAGCCCCCACCAGTAAGAAGGCTTTCGCCAGATGTGGCCCCTTAACCTGGACTTCCCAGCATCTATAACTGTAAGGAATAAATTTGTGTATAAACTAAGAAATAAACAACAAAAAAAAGTTTATGTAAAGGAAACTATCATAAATGGACAAAGAGGAACACTTTGTAGGTTAGAACCAAGACAGAGCATGTTGGAGCAAGGTTGTTCATGTTGATACCTCTTTGCTTACAGAATATGATTGGTCACTCAATCACGAACACACTTGGCTCATTAAAAAGAAATTTTTTTAATTCAAGGGAACGAATAATATGGCCTTCCTTGGAATGCTTATCCCTTTGAAAGGGAAACCTTTGTACACTCTTGGTGGAACCGTGCAACTACTGCAGGGAACAGTCAAGTGGTCCTCAAAAAACTAAAAATAGAACTATCACACAACCCAGCTATATATATCCCACTGCTATATATCCAAAAGAAAGGAAATCAGTATGACAAAAAGGTATCTTCACTCCTTTGTTTATTACAGCATTATTCAAAATAGCCAAGATTTGAAATCTACCTAAGTGTTTATCGACAAATAAATCGATAAAGAATATGTGGTATATGTACATAATGAAATGTTATTCAGCCATAAAAATATGAAATCCTATCATTTGCAATGACATAGAAGGAACTGGAGAACATTATGGTAAGTGAAATAAGGCAAGCACAGAACGACAAATCTCACATGTTCTCACTCCTATGTGGGAGCTAAACATTATAACACTTGATCTCCTGGAGACAGAGAGTAGAATGATGGTTACCAGAGGCTGGAAGGGTTTGGGTGGGGGTGATAAAGTGGATATGGTTAATGGTGCAAAAATATAGTTAGATAGTTGGATGGAATGAATGATATTTGATAAGCACAATAAAGTGACTGTAATCAAGAATAAGTTAGGGTAAACTTTAACTGAAAGAGTGGAATTGGAATGTTCCTAACACAAAGAAACTTGTATTGAAATATCACATAAACCATGTAAATATGTGCAACTGTTATGGGTACTCTAATAATTAAAAATACAAAAAATAATTAAATATAATTATTTATCTAATCTAATAATTAAAAATACAAAAAAGCAAAAACACTGGTCCTTTTGCTTCCGTGAAACTCTACCCATCTGGGTCTAATCTTATCTTCCTGACTCTTCCTCCTGTCTCCATTTCCTCCTTTTCCTTTAAATTCAGATGAGATGAGAAATGCTGAGCAGAGAAGACGCTGACCAGAACTGACCAGAGGCAGAAGACCAAACTGCAAACTTTGACGTAACCTCTAAATAGGAGACTCCAAGCAAATCACATCTATGTGAGGAATCACGTCTGAAGTATGGAATGAAGACAGTGTCACTTTACTTCCTCTTGGGGATATTGTTAGATTCAAAGGAGAAAATAGGCGTGAACCATTTTGTAAACTGTGCCAGAGACCTTCTCCCAATATTCTGCCCTCAGCGCTAGCCTATTCTTTCTGTATAATCTCTTTCTCCTTTGGCAATTTCATCTGCTTTCATGGCTTTAACTATCATCTCTTTGACAATAATTATTTAAAGAGATAAAAAGATTAAAGCTATAACACAGGCAGAGCAAAAATATAAATATAATTGATGTATGATTATATCTGACCTCAGTGTCTGTCTTCCTAGACATTGAGAACAAGGCTGGTAACTTGTTTTCCCACAGGGCAAAACTGCCTTTCACCTTTTGCTATTTATGTCCTTCTGGTTTCATTCCTTTTCTCTAGATTATGATTGGGGCCTTCTTCCTTTTTCATACCTTTGGTTTTTCATACTCTATATGACTGCTTGCTTCCAATTTCCATCCTACAGCATTGGTTCTCAGACTTTTGCATACCCGAATCCATGGAAGAAAACATCAGGCTTAGTGAAAGAAGACAGGCACGAAGGACTGAGTAGAGTAGGATTCCCCTTGCATGGCGGGCTACAGTGGGCAAATCTATGCAGATGGAAAACAGATCAGCTACTGCCGGGGACTCTTGATGGTGGCCTGGAGCATGAGGATGCACTTCTTTTTGTGGTAAAGAAAATGTTTGAAATTAGATGGTGGCGATGTTTATACAACTCTGTGGACATACTGGAAACCATTAAACTGGATACTTTAAACCCATGACATACGTCCCAGTAAAGCTCTTAGAGAAAAAAAGAATCACATGGAGGGCTTGTTAAAAAGACATTCCTAGGCCTCAGCCCCAGGGTTTCTGGTTCAGTGGGTCTGACTCAGTAGATTTCTGATTCACGGTTTTTGGTTTAGTAGAAACCTGCGTTTCTTAGGTTTGATGCTGATGGCTGCTGGTCCAGGAGATCCACTCAGGAGAACCACTGCACTAGAGTGCACTATCCAATAGAAATGTAAGTAATTTACAGTTTTTCTAGGAGCCACATAAAAATATAAAGGGTGGCCGGGTGTGATGGCTTACGTCTGCAATCCTAGCACTCTGGGAGGCCAAGGCATGTAGATTGCCTGAGCTCATAAGTTCAAGAACACCCTGAGCCAAAGCAAGTCTCTAAAAAATACCGTGGCATTGTGGTGGGCATCTATAGTCCTGGCTCCTTGGGAGGCTGAGGTAAGAGAATTGCTTAAACTCTAGCATTTGAGGTTGCTGTGAATTGCGATACCATGGCACTCTACTGAGGGCCACAAAGTGAGACACTGTCTCAAAAAAAAAATAAATAAAAAAAAAATAAAAAGAAGTAATCAAAATTAATTTTCAGAATATGTTTTAATATAGCATATCAAAAATATTTGTGACAGGTAATCAACATAATATACTTTTTTTAGTGTATTTTTTTTAAGCGACAGGGTTTTTGCTTTGTCCCCCAGATTGGAGTGAAGTGGTATCTTCACAGATCGCTATAACCTTGAACTCCTGGGCTCAAGGGATCCTCCTGCCTCACCTTCCCAAGTATCTGGTACTACAAGTGGTGCCACCATGCCCAGCTAATTTTTAATTCTTTGTAAAGGCAGGATCTCACTATGTTGCCTGACTAGTCTCAAACTCAATATTGAGGTAATATTCAATTGCTTGAGGCAATATTTCCACCTCAGCTTTCCAAAGTGGGATTACAGGTGTGAGCCACCACACTGGGTCAATATGTGGTATAATACACTAATTAATGAAATATTTTATATCCTTTTATGCATATATGTGCCACACTACACTCATACCATTCTCTAAGTGCTCAATTGCCACTAGTGGCTATTGTGACAGACAGCACAGTGCTACAGTATTCTTTTTTTCCTCTCTTGGCACAAGCCATCTTCAACTTGAATTGGGGTGGGGTTAAACCTCATCTACATAATGGTGATGAAAACATTCTGTACCTCATAGGATTGTTGAGGATGTGAACTGAGTTAATATATCTAAAAATGCTTAGAAGAGCCTCAGGAATATAATGAGCACTCAGTGTTATCTATTATTATTTCCCTAGTAATAGTCAGCAGATGAAAGAAAGGGCTATCTGGCTCAGTAAATTTTGAATAAAATTGAAAAGAAAGGCATGTTGGCTATTTCAAGTTCAAATCTAAACCATTGAAATAAAATCATGATAGATTTTAACCTGTTTGTATCAGGTAAAAAGTTTTTGACTAGAAGAAACAGAAAATCAATTCCCCCAGATTTAGTTAATGAGGAAATTAAATGCTTGCGTAACCGGGGCAGAAAGAAGATGCACATTTCCGTTTTGGTTAATACAATTCACACTACCATTGTCATCACTGCAGACAGGCTGTCTCTTTACACCTAACTCCAGTGTGGGTTTACTACTACAGCTGGTGATTGTCTTTTTGGTTTTGGGACAGCTGCTAGGGCAGGAGACACACAGAGAGAGCGACTCTCACCCAACCATTGAACAAAGTCCTTCTCTTCAGTACAATAGAGGGTATCCGGGGTGCTAGTAATGTTCTATTTTTTGACCTGAGCTTACTTTGATTATGATTATTTGCGTACTTTACTGTATATGTGTTAGACTTCAATAAAAAACAAAAGGTTTCTTTAAAAGGAAACAACCATAAGGGGGGGGACTGAATAAGAAAAACACTTTATATTAAGATCAAAATGAAGCCTGTTATCCTCTTACCACACACAGCTTGCTTTGTTTTTAAAAAGTTTTTAAAAAGTTGTTTTTACTCAACTTTATACTGTATTGTGAGTTTGATTCATGCTGATATGTATACTCTAGTTAATTCATATCCTCTGTTGTATACGGTTACATTATACAAATATACCTCTAGCCATTCTTCTGTTATTTGATATTAAGGCATTTCATGTTTTTCTTATTAGAAGCAACACCACTTTGAACATTCTTGTACAAGTGAATAGATGAGCTACATCTAGGAGTTATAACTAGGAGTAATATTTCCAGGTCTTGGCACATGCCATCTTCAGCTTCACTAGATAATGCCATATTATTCTCCAAGACAATTTATCTATTAGGTTTAGGTTTAGTTGCAAGTTATACTAAGACTAAAATTACAGTGCCTCTAAAAAATAGCAATGTATTTCTCTTACATAAAATAAGTCTGGAGGTGGGCAGTGCAACGGTGGGAAGGGTGGCTTCCTGAGGTCATCAGTGACCCAGCGCACTTTTATCTTGCTGCTCCACCATTCTCAGCCGATGGTCTTCATCTTTTTTTCTTTTTTTTTTTTAACATGGTGACATTTCATTATGATGATCTTCATTTTTATAGTGCAATATGCATGTTCAGACTTCAACCATCACATACACATTCCAGCCAGCAAGAAGGAAGAAGAAGACCTCCATTATAACCCATTGGCTGAAACTTAATTGATCACACCTACCTGCAACAGAGACTCGGAGACTCTGGGATATGTCATTGGTATTCTGGGTGACTAAATGCTCTACTAAAAATAGATACTATTCCTAAGGGAGAAAGGGAGAACTGATATTGGAAGTAAATGAGAAGTGTCTGCAATAGTGATTATACTACAGCAGGGTATACATCTAGTAAGAGTACAAGTTGCTCAACAAACTTGCCAACAACAGGAAGAATCAAGCTTTACTTTTTTGCAATCTGATTAGTATGTAATCACTTATTCATTTAATCAAATTTTGTTTAAGTTCTACTATGTGCCAGGTTCTGCTGAAGGTGCTGGGGACACAGCAGTGAATAAATCAAAGTCCTAAATTCACAGAGCTTACATTCTAGTGGAGAAAACAATGAACAAACAAGTACATGTGCATGTGTATATATCTTAATATGTCTCATGCTAATAAGTGCTGCTATGGAGAAAGATGTGATCAGGAAACGTCGCTATTTTATATAGGTTAGTCAAAGAAGACCTCATTGACAAGTAATAGTGAAGCAGAAACCTGAAAAAAGTGAGGTAGTAGGCAGAGGAAACAGCAAAGAAGACAAAGTGATTATAGTGGAGCAAATGATGAGAGTGGTAGGATCGGAGGAGGTCAGCAGACTGACCTGGGCAGACCTGAGTATGTATTTGTGTGGTTGGGCTTGTGCTTATGTGCTGCTGCCATCATCATGAGAAAAACATGTTCCAGTAAGCCACTGGCTTCCCACCTGGGCTCTGGAATGGAACACTGGGAGCAGACCATCCTGAGCATCTCACAGGCTGAAGCAGAATGACCTCAGCTGATCTGCATGAGCAAGAAATAAATACTTATTGTTGCATGCACCAAGGTTTTGTGGGTTGGTTATGTAGCATTTTTGGGGGGTGGGGGGGTGACAGGGTCTTACTATGTCACCCTTGGTAGAGTGTGGTGGCATCACAGCTCACAGCAACCTCAAACTCTTGGACTTAAGTGATTCTCTTGCCTCAGCCTCCCAAGTAGCTGGGACTATAGGTGCCGGTCACAATGCTGGGCTATTTTTTAGAGACAGGGTCTTGCTCTTGCTGAGGCTGGTCTCCTCCCACCTCAGCCTCCCAGAGTGCTAAGATTACAGGCATGAGCCACCCTGCCTGGCCTTGTTTTTTTTTTTAATTGTTGGGGGATTCATTGAGGGTACAATAAGCCAGGTTACCCTGATTGCATTTGTTAGGTAAAGTCCCTCTTGCAATTGTGTCTTGCCCCCAAAAGGTGTGGCACACAGCAAGGCCCCACCGCCTGGCCTTGTTATGCACCATTTTTGTGGAAATAACTGACTGGTACACCTCCAGTTTCTTAGTTTCTCTTGTTCTTGTTTTTAACTTGTTAAGTGGAATGATTAATTTATTTATTTACAATATTTTTAACCTCAAAAATATATTTAAAATATCATTTTTTTCCCTCTGAGAACAGTTTTGGTCACACAAGACAACTTTTGATAGGTAAAGTGTCCATTGTCATTCTTTTAGAATTTGATAAAAAACAATTTAAAATTTCAGTTTCTATTTTTTCTATTTTAAGAAGATACAGTTTATTTTGCAGTCTTTTTGATATTAATTCTAGTTGTATTGCATTGTGGCTAGAGAACATAAACTGTATTTTTTTCTTTTTTGTTTTTATTATTTAAAAAAAAAATTTTCACCACAGTCCCAAGATGGCTGCCGAGCGTTTCTTTTGCTTTCTTTTCTTTTTTTTTTAATTTACTATTTTAAAATTTTCTTTGTGAACAATAACATGGCTGATTTTTGTGAATGTTCCTTGGACAAAAATAGTGTATATTTTCTGTTATAGGATACTACAGCATTCTAAATTTCTATTCTATTAAGTAGAATTCTTTTTTAAAATATATGCATATATATTTATTTTTGCCAATGAGAAATGGATTTTAGTGGAAACCTTTTATCTAGGACAAGCTTTTTTTTTTTTTACTTTGTTACCCTCAGTATAGTGCCATGGGATCATAGCTCACAGAAACCTCAAACTCTTGGGCATAAGTGATTCTCTTGCCTCAGCCTCCCCAGTAACTGGAACTACTGGTGGCGGCCACAACGCCCAGCTAGTTTTAGAGATGGGGTCTCACTTTTGCTCAGGCTGGTCTCAAACTCCTGAGCTCAGGCAATTCACTCACGTTGGCTTTCCAGAGTGCTAGGATTACAGGTATGAGCCATTGTGCCCGGCCTTATCTAGGACAAGCTTTAAGAACAGTAATGGACAGTGTATTCTGTACAACACTTTAGCCTTCACTCTTATATTAATTGTGGTCAAGTGATTTGAGCAAAAAAATTTCAAATCAAGCTCATTGAAGGTTTAATTAAAATTAAACTGATTATATGGGTCATTACAAAAGTTTTAAGATACACAAAAATGAAGAAACAAAATCTGTGCAGATGGAAACAAATGAAGCCCTCCCAGCAACACCAATAAATTGAGCAAGTTGAAACTTTCACAGGTGAATCAAAAAAGATGCTGTCAACTGTGTTTCTTAGAAGTGATATAAAGGACCATAACACAATCTGTTTTTGTAAGGACATACATTTTATTATTGTTATTAATTTGGTACATCAAAATTTAAGAAACAGATATTAAAGATTTTTTTTTTTTTTTGAGACAGAGTCTCACTATGTTGCCCTGGGTAGAGTCCCATGGCGTTTGAGCAACTTCAAACTCTTAGGCTTACGTGATTCTCTTGCCTCAGCCTCCCAAGGAGCTGGAACTACAGGCAGCCACCACAATGCCTGGCTATTTATTTTTATTTTTTTGGTTGTAGTTGTCATTGTTGTTTGGTAGGCCCGGGCTGGGTTTGAACCCGCCAGCTCAGATGTATGTGACTGGTGCCCTAGCCGCTGAGCTACAGGCGCTGAGCCCATATTAAAATTTTTTAACAAAATAGTTTTATGACAATTTCCTTGTATTTAAAAATATTTTTTGCCTTATATATTTTGCCACTAAACTGATTGATATACAGGTTTTTAATAGCTATATCTTATTCATTTACTGGGCTTTTTATCATTACATAATATCCTTTTTCTGTTGGCCTTGAATTCCATTATCTGAAATTTTTCCTTTTCTTTCTTCGTTTTCAAATTTTCAACCTTATTATTTCTAACAAGCCAATCAAAGCGTATAGAATAAAGTTAATAGTTTCCCTCTCCTTCCCTAATCACATCCATCTTGAACAAACGAATGTTAACAATTTGGTATGTATCTTTTGTCATCATTCCCTAAATTTATAAACATGCATAAAAGTCCCCCCAAAGATATTTAGGTCCTCATCTTTAGAACCTGTGAATATTCCCTATATGGAAAAATGGGCATTGCAGATGTGATTAAAGGATCTTAAAAGGGGGGACATTATTCTGGAGGGTCCTAAGTGCAACCATAAACATGCTTGTAATAAAGAGGTAGAGGGGGATTTGACACAGAAGCTTGGGAGATGTGGCCCCAAGCCAGGGAATGTGGCAGCCACCAGAAGCTAGAAGAGACAAGGAATGGATTCTTCCCTACAGCCCCTGCTGCACCTTGATTTCACTCCAGTAAATCATAGGCCTTGGATTTCTGGGCTGTACAGGTCTGTGAGAGTAATTATGCATTGTTTTAAATCACCAAGTCAGTGGTAATTTGTTATAGCAGCCATAGGAAACTAATGCTATTTATTACTGACACATTTAATGTTATGCTCTCTACAATGCTCTGTAATTAGTTTTTTTTTTCCTCTTAATAATGTATCAGTTACATCTTTTCAGGCCAGCATCTATAGATATTATTTATTTATTTATTTAATTAATTTTTTTTTTTTTTTTTGAGACAGAGCCTCAAGCTGTCGCCCTGGGTAGAGTGCTGTGGCATCACAGCTCACAGCAACCTCCAACTCCTGGGCTTAAGCAATTCTCTTGCTTCAGCCTCCGAAGTAGCTGGGACTACAGGTGCCCGCCACAACACCTGGCCATTTTTTGGTTGCAGTTGTCATTGTTGTTTGGCAGGCCTAGGCTGGATTCAAACCCACCTGCTCTGGTGTATGTGGCTGGCACCTTAGCCACTTGAGCCCCAGGTGCCGAGCTGAGATGTTATTTTTTTAAATAACGAATAATATTCCACAGTATGATGTCTCCAAATCCATTTATCCATCCCCTTATTGATGGACATACTAGTTGTTCCCAGTTTATTATCATGAATGTTCAGGTACTGCTGCAATATACATCCTTGTGTGTTACATATTTTATATAGGGATTTTTTTCATGGGGAGGAGAGAGTAGACTTTTTTTATTCACTAGAAAACCTGGTGGCTTTTCAGGGTCTAAATTTAATTAAAATGTTTTTATTTTGATAGATTTAAGGGTATAAGTGGTTTTGGTTGCAAGGATGAATCGTAAAGTAGTAAAATTTGGTTTTTTAGTGTATCTGTCACTGAATAGTGTACATTGCACTCAACAGATATTTTTCTTCCCCTACCCTCCTATCCTCCCCACTTCTGAGTCTCCAATGTCCAGGGTACCACTCTGTATGTCCCTGCATATCTGTAGCTTAGCTCAGGATAGACTGAGGATAGACTCATAAGCGGGTCCGTGGATATGTTTTAAATTGCAGTAGATATCATCAGATTACTTTCCAAGAAAGCCGTAAAAATTCACACTCCCATCTGATTTGAATTTCCTTCAGGACAAGTGAAATTGAACACCTTTTAATAATTTTGGTAATTTGCATTTTCCACTTTATGCAATGCTTATTTAGCTCCTTTGCTCATTTTTTTTTTTTTTAATTTTGGATTATTTTCTTTAACCCTTTTTCTGTCACAGATTTTAGAAATATTTCTCTGGTCTTTGATTTTGCTATTCTTCCATCAAACTGGGACAGGATTTCCTTTCCACTCACTTTTAAACAAGCCTGAGAACCTAAAATACCTTTTTCTGTATGCCTCAAACAGGAAGACCCACCCAGCCTCTAGTCCCTTATTGTGGATCAGGCATTTCTTCCTTATCTTTCATAATCCACCATTGTCCAATGGACCTCAGTGATCTAATCTGCACAGATGCTGCCAGAATCCACATAATAACAAGAAGTCTGGGCTAGGTGATGCTACAGTAACAACGATCCCCCAAATAAAGGATTTTTCTCCACACTACCTAGCCACTGCAGGTCTCAGCTGCAGCTAATGGCACAGTCCTTATCTGGAACAATGTTGGTGATCTTGGCAGAGGAACAGAGAGCATAAAAGCTTCAGCTATAACTAATACTTAAGTCACTACGAAAGTTTGGAGACAGACTGTGTTATAGTCCATTATCTTACTTTTAAGAACACAATTCACAGGGTCCTTTCTTTTCTCCTTTCTTTCTTTTCTCCTTTTTCTGTCTCCCTCTCTGCCTGTCCCTTTCCATCCTTTCTGATTCAACCATGGAGGTTTCAACTTACTTGGTTTATCAGTGTTACTGGGAAGGCTTAGATTTTATGTTGCCTGATTTTTGTGTATTTCAAAACTTTCATAACGACCCATGCACACATGAATTCTGCTTACATTTCACTGGCTAAAATTAGTATTCACATAGTCATGCTTGAGTTCACTAAAGCAAAAGTGAAATCCTTCTACAAGGTGAGTTTCTGAATATTTATGAAGAGTTGTACAGTCTACGACACACAGACTGATAAGTGCAGGCAGTAGAAAAATCACAGTCATACAAGGGCATTGAATAGCCTGAAGAAAGTCAACCAAGATCAAAAATCCAGATTAGCTGACTACTACAATTTGTGTAATCAAATAGGTCCTCTCAGAACTACTTTTCTCCTTCTACCAAGATATACAAGGGTCAATGCCTGGGCCTTTCAGGCAACATTGGACTAAACGTTCCTCTCCTAGGTGCAGACAGAGCCAGGACTCCTCTGAGGCTGCTGGCTCCTTTATTCTTCATTGGCGTAGTCAATGAATCTGTCAACAAATAGATTTGTCCCTGGACCTGTATCATAATGTCCTACATCATCCTCTCAGGTACCTGAAGCCTCAGATAAGATTCCTGTCAGGATCAAACCTCTCTTAAAAGAAAGAGGTAGTCAAGGATATTGTCACTATCACTGTCTCCCTATCAAGGATATTGTCACTATCACTGTGCTTGTCAAAGAGATAGTCTGCCATGCCAGACTGGGGGCTCCCCTTTGCCAGAGTTGGTTACCTGGTCACCAAATTATTTAATAGATTTCACCTGCTCATTCTGGTAATGCATCTCAATGAAGTCACACAAGTGGGGGTCACTTTCGTCAGTGGCCAGTTTGTGCAGGGACAATAGTGACCGATTCACACTTTTGTCCAAGTGCAACGCTCACTCCATTGAATTAAGCCTGCTCTTCCAGTCATCACTGTCTGGTTTCTTAATATTCAGAATCAAGATTTGGCCACCTTTTTGGTTTTGCAGCTTCATCCATTTCTCTCCTCCTGAGATCAGTGAAGAAAGTATTTCGCAAAGTTCCTCAAAACCACATCAAAGTAGTAAGACACAAGTAGCTGCAGGAGGTCTAGAGCTTCACGTTGACCTGGCCGCTGATGATGGCCTCTGAGTCCTGGCGGTGGTCTTGGTGTACCTGTGAGGGACACGTGATGGCCATGGTGTCAGCCAAAGTAAGGTGGCAGCGGCTTGGGGTGCCCAGGTTGTGTGAGCAGGTGGCAGAGGGCTGACTCCCAGCAACCTGCTTTGGGGGAGGAATGCCTGTTCTGTTCCAGCACCTCTGGGGCAGGAAACCGCCAGGACTCCTGGCCAAGAATATCTGTTGTGGCTACTGAGTTCTTGATATGTGGCCAGTATGATGGAGAAGCTGAATTTTAAACTTAATTTAAATTAAAATAGCCATATATAACTGGAGGCTATCAGATCAGACAGTGTAGTTCTAGACTGTTCTTTGACAGCAAAAGCTGTATCTTCAATCTCTGTATCCCTTCTGTGCCTGTCACATAGAAATCCAGTGGTAAAAATTGAAGGAGGAAATAAGCTTAGGTTATTTTCATTATTCTAGGTTTCTGACATCTTAAGAAATGAAGAAATCCAAGGTACTCAATTCTAATATGAAGCCAGTTGATGATCTAATACGTATCCTGATAAGAAAAAAACTCAAAGCAATTCAAGGTGGGGAGCAGGAGAACAAGAGAGCAGGGAGAGGGGAGGAAGGAGAGAGATGGGGGTTATGGTGTATGTCACGTGTCTTGGGGGCAGAACACAATTATAAGAGGGACTTTACCTAACAAATGCAATGTGTGTAACCTAATTCTTTGCACCCTCAGTCAACTTGAAACAATAGAAAAAAAAAAAAATGAAGAAATGAAAAAATAAGGTTATAAAAATTCTGGCATATTTGAAATGTTGACCTTAAATTTATAAGCTGCTTTACTGTCCTGTTCTCAAGGTAATTACAGTATTAAAGATATTAAATCACAGATATACTTGTGTTGATGACAATGCCTAAGAATAGTCATGTACTCAATTAGCTTTCTGCCTTCAGCTTAGCAAATGTAAAAGATGCATTAAGACAAGAATGAATCATGCTTTAGAATTTCCATGCAACTTAAGTTAAAGTGTTTATATGGCAATATATATACTAGTGAATATGATCAGATCATTATTATGTGAAGTAAAAAGGAGTTTAAAACAAAGAATCTGGCTCAGCACCTGCAGCACAGTAGTTACAGCCCCAGCCACATGCACCGAGGTTGGCAGGTTTTAACCCTACCCAGGCCAGCTAAACAACAATGACAGCTGCAACAAAAAAATAGCTGGGTGTTGTGGGTGCCTGTATTCCCAGCTACTTGGGAGGCTGAGGCAAGAGAATCGCTTAAGTCTAAGAGTTTGCCATGGCACTCTACTGAGGGTGACAGCTTGAGACAATGTCTAAAAAAAAAAAGAAAAAAGGAAAAGTTCGGTGCCTGTGGCTCAAGTGGCTAAGGCACCAGCCACATACACCTGAATTGGTGGGTTTGAATCCAGCCTGGGCCCGCCAAACAACAATGACGGCTGCAACAACAACAACAAATATATATATATCTGGGCGTTGTGGCTGGTGCCTGTAGTCCCAGCTCCTTGGGAGGTGGAGGCAGGAGAATCACTTGAGCCCAGGAGTTGGAGGTTGCTGTGAGCTGTGATGCCACAGCACTCTACCCAGGGCGATAGCTTGAGGCTCTGTCTAAAAAAAAAAAAAACCCAAAGAATCCCCTTCCCCCCCAAAACAACAAAGAATCCTAGGAGAATACTGAGAGATTGAGAGGAAATGATTTGATTGGAGAATTTGGGACTTGAAGTTTTCCACTTACGCTTGGCAACCATTACTTCTATCCATCTCCCTGAGAAGAAAAAAAGCAAAGTTAAAAGGGTGACATTCTGCAGAGTTGCAATAACATTAACATTTTCCTGAAGATAATTCATTGTTTTTTGCTCCATTTATCTCATGTAAAACCCTGGAGAACTCATAATCAAGACACATTCTTATTAGCATGGAAGGATGTGTAAGTTTTAACTCTTGCTGGAAGTGAAGGCAAGGGACTAGGAATAAGATACTCATCGTAAGCAAATTTACCACCCATTTTCCTAGCTTTTTCCTCAAACGACTTGAGGTGGCAAGTGCAATTAATTATACACAGAATGTAGAAAATTATAGGTAAGTCAGAAAAAGAAAAAACTGAAATTTAAATCAGAGGTTTAGGAGCCAGGTGGGCGTGGTGGCTCATACCTATAATCCTAGCACTCTGGGAGGCCAAGGCCCATGGATTGCCTGAGATCACAGGTTCCAGACCAACCTGAGCCAGAGTGAGACCCTGTCTCTAAAAAATAGCCAGGTGTTGTGGTGGGTACCTGTAGTCCCACTATTTGGGAGGCTGAGGCAAGAGGATTGCTGGAGCCCAAGAGTTTGAGGTTGTTGTGAGCTATGATGCCATGGCACTCTACCAAGGGCTACAAAGTGAGACTGTGTCTAAAAACAAAAACAAAACAAAAACCCAGCGAACAAATCAGAATTTAGATATTCAGGTCACAGTTTTCTATACAGACACTAAAGTAGAACCACAAATTTGACTCATGACCTCATGGAAGCCAAGGTGAAAAGGGAAATATATTCAGTTACACAATCCTCTTGTCCATGAGAAAGACACATTAGTTACTCAAGGGTAGCCAAGTATTTCATGATACTCGGGTCTGTAAGAAAATTCTCTTGTGTCATCAAGTTTACAAAAACCACATTATGGTAAATGCTATTGGGGCTCAGGAAAATACTCCTCCCATCCTCTCCCTTCCTCTTCATTTCCCAGTATTGCAGCCCCAAGGTCTCTCTGACCTCTCCCCCAATCTCTCAACCTATCTCCCCAGAAGCACATGCTGAGGCTGTTTTCTGAAGTTCTATCTGGAAACTGGACCCATCTAAGAGGAACACAATTGCTTTTGATTCCCTCTGAAATTTCAAAAACCAGAGAAGATTAAACCTTGTTATCACAGAGGGAGACTGAAATTAAACACCACAACTGGAGCCCAAACTTTGTCCCAAACTGTTGTCTATTCTCCTGTCCTATTACATTCCCATCATTTGCAAACCATTACCTAAGCATCAGGCCCATTCATCCCCCCTAAAAATCATTTGCTACTTCTCAAAATAGCTGTATTTCCTCTGTTTCCTCTTCCCCTGTGAAAGATATATAAGCATTGAACCTCATTTGGGTTACTGGATAATCATTTTCCTGAGAGTCCCCTATGCTTATGCACATTGATAAATTTGTATACATCTTCTCTTATTAATTTGCCTATTATCAGTACATTTTCAGCAAAACCTGCAGGAGGTGGAGAAGCTTTCTCTCATTGCTCTTACAATTTGCTAGTGGCTATGTGGAGCAGTGTCTTCAAGAATAGCTTAACCTACATGAAGATGGAACATTTAAAATATAAGTCAGTAAAACACACCCCTGGCTGTGGGTAATGAAAGTTTCTGTGTATGTGAGCTCAGGACAGTATGGTAAAGTATGCAATTTTCTGATGGATCGGCTAGTACTGGGTACTGACTAAGGCAGATGCATGATACTTAGAATTCAGTAACCTGATTAGCAGATAGTAGAGGGTTGACAGCTTTTTGTGAAGAGTGAGTCACCTCTTTAAAATTCCCACCTAAACAGGAACATTCCTCTCTATATGCCAGTGAATGGGGGAGCCTCTGCAGACAATGCAGGATTTTCCTTAAAAAAACAACTCTTTGTTCTGCAATCACACAAGCAGTAGGAAAACAAATAACTCTTGAAAAATAAGAAAAAGTAAGTGTTCAGGACTATCCAATAGCACAGATCTGCAAACTTACAGACAAGCCATGTTTTCTCTTTTTTTTTCTTTTAAGTTCACAATAGTTAACAATAGTTAGAAGTCAACAGGTTTCAAACCCGGCAACCATGGATGCTCACACCCCATGGCAGCAATCTGCTGGGTTATGTGCAGAGCACTTACCCACCTGCCTGGGCTGTTCAGGCATTGGAATGCTCTGTTGGAGAATGATGAAAATTTAGACAATTTTTAATGAAGAAATTATCAGTTGTGCACTCTCATTGAAGAAAAATCTGAGTAATGCTCCTATGAAATGTAACCAATCTAGTATTTAGTTAGTGGGTCTAAGCCAATTATATTTGAGGACATATACGGAAAAAAGTTATTTTAGTTTTGAAACAGGTGATCCTGATCTAGTCTTCTGACATTTGGTAAGAGATCAAAGTTCATTACACCTGGGTTTAGTGGCTCAGGCTTATAATCCTAGCACTCAGAAAACTGAGACGGGAGGGGCGGTGCCTGTGGCTCAAGGGAGTAGGGTGCAGGCCCCAAATGCCAGAGGTGGCAGGTTCAAACCCAGCCCCAGCCAAAAACTGCAAAAACAAAACAAAACAAAAAACAACTTAGACAGGAGGATGATTGAACTCAGGAATTCCAGACTAGCCTGAGGAACAGCTAGACCTCATCTCTACTAGAACTGGAAAATTTGGGAAGGTATGGCAGCACATGCCTGTAGTCCCAGCTACTCAGGAGGCTGAGGCAGGCAGATCACTTGAACCCAGGAGTTTGAGGTTGCAGTGAGTATGATGATATCACTGCACCCTACCCCAGGTGCCAGAGATTCTGTCTTCATAAAACAAAAACAAAAACTTTTTATTATAATAAAGTATCATTAGCGTATGGGAAAATAATGAACTTTCTTACCTTAAAGCAAGACAATAATCCAATGTTTTCAAATTATTTAGATACAAGTGGAAAAGAAGAAGGGTCACAAGTTGGCTATTTTATGCCACTTGAAATACTTTCTGATCTACCTGAACAATTCTATTGATCTGGAATTTCATGGTCATATAGAAGTTCTAATTTTATAAGAATCTGAAACTAGTTCTTATTCACAGAATCAGAGTATGAGAAATCATTTGAAGTCACATTCTTTCAAAAGCAAAGTTTATTTTCCTAATTATAAAATGTACATTGTCAACAACTTAGAAAAAAAAAATTTTTTTTTGAGATAGTCTCACTCTTGTTGCCCTCAGTAGAGTGTTGTAGCATCACAGCTCACAGCAACCTCAAACTCTTGGACTTAAGGTATTCTCTTGCCTCAGCCTCCCAAGTAGCTGGGACTACAGGTGTCTGCCACAACACCTGGCTATTTTTTTGTTGTAGTTGTCGTTGTTGTTTAGCAGGCCCAGGCCGGCTGGGAACCCCCCAGCCCTGGTATATGTGGCCAGTGTCCTAATCACTGAGCTATGGGCACTGAGACAATTTAGAAAATTTTTTAAAATTATGTTATTCCCCCCAACTATTTATTTTGAAAAATTTCAAATTAACAGAATAATAGATATGTAGGCCAATTCACCCATTTACAAATGATGAGCAACAAATTTACTCAGAGCTTCTTGTCAGTTAAAGTGAAAAGGGAGAAAACAGCTAGTTATGTAATTCATATTGTCTATAAAGAGAAAATGACACATTAGTCACTAAGGGTAGCCATATGTTTCATGACTTTTGGCTCAGAAAGAAAAAATTCTCTTGTGTTCATGTAAGGAACAGAGTGATATTCCACACAACCACCTATAAGCTACGTCTTCTAGAATTGCTCAGTGTAAGCAGAAGGTTAAAGGTGTAACGGTAGCAATAGGGTTTAAGACTCTACCACCCAGCTACCTAGATTTCAATCCTGGCTCTATCATTTATGAATTGTACCTTGAATAATTACTTAACCTTTCTGTGCCTTAGCTTCCTGATTTGTAAAATATTGTATTACTAATATCACCTATTTCAAAGGGCTATTACGAAGCTTAAATAAGATACCAAATATATCATGCTTACACAGGTAACATAGGTACAGGTACTGTGCACCTGGCACATAGCAAGCATCATTAAAGTAAATGCTAATTTATTTATTTATTTTGGCTGGGGCTGGGTTTGAATACACCCACCAGGTATATGGGGCTGGCGCCCTACTCCTTTGAGCCCCAGGCACCACCCTAATTTATTTATTAAAAAATAAATGCATGCACATTAAACTATAGTACCAAGGGCCTGAGGGAGAGTTTTCTGGAGAGAGAATGCTGGGTCTAAATCTTTACTATTTTACTATTTAATTTACTATTTACTATTCAATTGCTCTCTGACCTTAAATGAATTATTTAAACTTTGCATCCTATTTGCTAAAACTGAGATATAATGTCTGTGGTCAATATAATAAGCTAATGTTTGAAAACTTAAATGCACAATATATGAGGATTAGCTGAGCAAATGTACCAGAGCATGACATTAATGACAATGATATTTCCTTTTGAATCTGATGGTAAAAATAAATGAATTACTCTTGTATTCAACTTTTACTTATGACCATTTTTCCATTTAAACAATTTTGGTTTAGTTGTACATATTCATTCATATCACCAGAAAACTACCTGAAAGGAATGTTAAGTGACATCACTTAACTAAGCACAATTCTCTTGGTCTTTTTCAATCTCATGGAAATGCCTTGGCACATCTGTGTCCATTTTGAGGCACACTGTGTCTGACAGTGTAGGTAAGTTGACCACCCAAAGGACTGTTAACAAACTGGTCAACATACAAAGGTGGTCAACATAAGGAACTAGGCCTACTATACTGATATATACATGTGGTCCATATCTCTTCTATGAAAATCAGGCTAACTTAAGGAAATGGTCAAAACTATGGAGGTTCTGCTGTATTATATAATAGCCTGACTTCCATTAGGCAGAACTGATATTATATACAACTTTATATAGTCCTCATTTCACCTTGTACAGATTCTATTACAGTACATTGTATTATATTTATTGTACTTTTATACCTTGCATTTTTTTAAAAAAAGGACTTATGGTGGGCGGTACCTGTGGTTCAAAGGAGTAGGGCACCAGCCCCACATACCGGTGGTGGTGGGTTCAAACCCAGACCCAGCCAAAAACTGCAAAAAAAAAATCATGTCAACTTGTTATATACTTAGTATTTCTCTCTTGACTGTGAGTTTCTTGAAGAACTGTGTCATAGCCATAGTACAGAAGCTGGCACATAATACACTGACTTTCCATGTTTGGTGAAATGATGTGAGTAGGATTTAAAGTGTGCTGTTATAAGCAAATGAATCTAATATAAATTTGGGGGATTATATAGGAATTAATGCAAAAGTTATAGACTCAACCTGGGGGGAGAAGAGAAAATCAAAGCCTAGAATAGTTGATTTGTCCAAAGTTATCTACCTAATGTCCACAACAAAGATTAGAATCTTAAACTCCCATTAACCAGTCCAGAGGCCAATCCGCTATATTGATCTGCCTTTCAGACCTGAGTGATCTGGCATCTATTTCCATTACTCCACTGAAGTTGCTATTGTTGGTCACCAATTACTTTTATGTTGCTAAATCCAGCCCTTAATATACTGACCTGTTTGTGGTCTCTGACTCTGCTGACCCTGCTCCATTTTGCATTTCTTTCCTACCTTGGCTTCAGAGGTTTTATTTTTATCTGGTTCTCCTTTTCTTTCTCTGGCCGTTCTTCAGACTTCTTTGTGGGGTTTTGACTGCCACCTCCTTTTAAAGTTAGCATTCCTTGGGGACCCTAACTTTAGGCCTCCCTATTGTTTCTTCTATATTTTCTTCCCGATTGATCCCATTCATGCCTATGGCTTAAATGACCAATTATAGGTTAATATTCTCCAAATCTATTTAAACACATGTTCTCATTCATAAACCTGTGTAATTTGACTGTTTTGGAGATTTTTTAATTTCTGGTTAATGTGAGGGCACAACCAACCAAATCACAATATTTGAAATTATTAGGTAGAGTCCCTCTTGTAGTTATGCCCTGCTCCCAAAGAGGTACCATACACTTCTACATTGTGCCCATTCAGTGGGAGCACCCCAAACCCTCCTACCTAATTTGACAGCTTATTGGATATTTCCCTCAAGGTTTCCTCCATCAGATTACAGTCACATTGCTATAGTCTCTGAGGGGGTCTAATAAATTGTATTATTTTTTTTCCACATAAAGAAGAGAGTAGCAAGAAACCAAATATTATCTTTATTACTGACAGCATTAATTTCCTATAGGTGATGTAACAAATTACCAGAAACTTAATGGTTTAAAGCAATACAAATTTATTGTCTTACAGTTCTAGAGATGAGAAGTCCTAAAATTTGGGTGTTTTCAAGGCTGTGATTCTTCTAAGGGCATGAGGGAAGAATCCATCTCTTTGCTTTTTCCAGCTTCCACAGGTTGCCTGCATTCCTTCGGTTCATCTTCAAGGCCAAGAACATAACATCTTCAAATCTCTTTCTGACCTCTGCTTCCATGATTGTGTTTCTTTCTCTGACTTTGATGCTCTTGCCTCCAGCCCAGCCAGATAATCCAGGATAATCTCCCCAGACCCATAACTTAATCATGTCTTGCAGATTGCTAATGTATTGCCAATACAACATACTCATATAAATTCTGGAGATTACAATGTAGACATCTTAGGGGACATTATTCTGTATAACACAACTGACAAAATTGATATTGGATATTACCTGTGGACAAAGAGCTTCCTAATGCCAAACACTGAAACTAAATAGGTTTACATGCTTCCTAGCCCTAGATACTCTCTTTCCACCCCAGGTTCTGCTCTGGGAGAAGCAGAGGAAAACACTACAATAGTTCTCTGTTGTCAGAATAGGGGATCTGGGTTAACCATAGGTGTCTAAGTTACTAGATAGTGGGTCGGTGCCTGTAGTACAGTAGTTACAACATCGGCCACATGCACCGAGGCTGGCGGGTTTGAGTCTGGCCCGGGCTAGCTAAACAATGGCAACTGCAACAGAAAAATAGTCGGGTGTTGTGGCGGGTGCCTGTGGTCCCAGCTGGTAGGGAGGCTGAGGCAGGAGAATTGCTTGAGCCCAGGAATTTGAGGTTGCTGTGAGCTGTGACGCCATACCACTCTACTGAGGGTGGGATGGTGAGACTGTCACAAACAAACAAACAAACAAACAAACAAAAAGAAGTTACAAGATAGTGGTGGTGACATTCCTTAATGTGAGGTATGATGATGAGTTCAAATACATACGGCCTCAAAAGGATCTCTCTGCCCAAACCTTGGACTTCCTGACTATTTTCACTTCCTATTACTAACGAAGCATCCTTTGCCTGGAATTAAGTCACCTCCAACTCCCACACCCGGATCCCCCAGGTGCCCCAGAGCCAAAGGTCACTCACTTGACTCTCCAACATCAGTTGGGGTCAGACCCGCACCCAGATTTCTAGGTATCCTAAGTCCATGCTCTCCACTGCTCTCGCTCGACTGCCTTGTCTTATGAGAAAGTTATTTTAAAGCAGAACGAGCTTTATACTTTACAAAGTGCCTTTCAATACATTATTTCATTAGCCAGGACAGATTGTTACTGTATATCCATTTATACAACAAGAAAACGGAGAATCAAGGGAAGTCAAGGCTCAGTCCACCACACCCTGGTGAAGTTGAATATCACTCTGCGGCCTCGACATTAACCGCCCACCGAGTCCCTTCTGGGCGCACTCCTTGGAGAACCTTCCTGCATCTCACATTACTTGGCGATCAGGTCTGCGCCAGCCTGGACGCGACCACTGCTGCCTCCACTATACAAGCACAAGTCCTTCCATACGCCTTGACGCGCACCCGTGACGCCATACAGTGACGTATAGTGACGGAACTTACCCGGAGCCAGGTGCCGCAGGGCAGCCACACCCTGGCGCCCCCTGCTCGGGAGAGGCAGCGGGTCGGGAGGGTGGGGAAAAGCCGCCGAGCCCGCCGGAGGAAACCTCTCGACCCTGAACTCTGGGACCCCGCGGGCCCGCGGTCGTCTGGTTGCTAAGTGACGCCAGCGCGCAGACACGCGTGCGCGGCCACGGCGGTGTGCGTGAAAGCGGACGCGCGCCGCGGTGGCGGCGGCGGCGGCGGCGAGGACGGCAGCGACGGCTGCGGCGCAGGGGGCGGTGGCTACGAGGGGGCTGCGGAGCAGGCGGAAGAGGCGTCTGTGCCGGCGGCTAGGTCGCAGAGAAACATCGTTGGGGTGAGTATCCCGGGCCTCACAGAGGAGGTGGGGCCTGGCCGCATCTGCTGCGCGGGCCCGGGGCGCGGGGACGCGCGCCCCCACCGTACCCGCGCCCGCCGCTCCACGCCTCTTTGCCGCTTTTTCCGGGGGCGGGGAAGGAGCGGGGACGGGGGCTGAGCAGGGTCAATCCCTGGGCCCGGGCGCTCTGGGAAGCTGGCGAGGGGCCTGGGAGGAATGGTAGCTCTCGAAGGTGTGTGTAGGGAGTAGGTGTCTGGGGCTTCGAGTGGCTCTACCAGCCTCCCAAACAGAGGAGTTCGAATCAGGAGCAGCCTGGGTTCTTCGAGCAGCCTCGCATCCTGTCTGAGACAACCTTGTCCGAGACCGAGAGGAGGCCGAATCGAGGACTCCGGGGTTGGCGTTCGGATCATTTGGGGGTCCTGGGGCCCTTATCTCCCTTGCCCTGGCCAGGCTCTGAGTAGGAGCTGGTTGTTATGGAGAGAGTTGTGAATCAGTGCCTGCGTGGGGCGTCAGACACACCCACGATCTAGGGAAGGCTACCTGTCAGTGTAGAAACGGGGCAGTCCACCTGTTGGCCTAGAGTTTCCAATTTCACATGTATGTGCATGTGCTTCCTTGACATTTTACCACATTTACAATTTTACCACAACCGGTTTTGAGACCGAAGGGTTGATACCCATCCTCAGTTGTGACTTCCTCATAGACTCAAATAGGTTATGTTTCCCAGAACTGTTGAACTTGTCATTACTAGGGCCAAGAAAGTATGGAAGCACTGTTCTTTTGTTTTTCCTAAAAGCAGTATAGGCTTCCTATTTTTTGGGCAGAAAGTACTGATTCTTTCTGTTTGGTGTGTGGGGCTGGAAATTGTTGATTATTTGAGAAACCAGAGTGTGAAGGTGCAGCAGATCATCAGCCTAGGGCACTCTCTTTTTATTTTCTTTGGAGACAGAGTCTCACTATGTCGCCCTCCGTGGAGTAATGTGGCGTCACAGCTCACAGCAACCTCAAACTCTTTGGGCTTAAGTGATTCTCTTGCCTCCGCCTCCTAAGTAGCTGGAACAACAGGCGCCCGCCACAACGCCCGGCTATTTTTTTGGTTGCACTTGTCATTGTTGTTTTAGCTGGCCCGAGCCGAGTTCAAACCCGCCAGCCTAGGTGCGTGTGGGTAGCGCCGTAACCAGTGTGCAACGGACCGAGCTAGCCTAGGGATCTCTTGGTGTGCTGGACATACTCATGGGTAGATAGATGTGTAGTGGTTGTAGTTACCATCCTTGGAAAGGACGACTATTGGAGATAGGGAAGAAATTAGTCTTTTCTGACTTTCTGCTGTTTGAGTTAATGCAGTGAACCAGCAAAAAGATTTTACTGGGATTTAATCATATAATAATTTGTGCAAGAAAGTTGAGGAAAATAACTTTACTTTTCATTCAGCTCTAAAATTTTGTGATTTAGTTTTATAACCAAGACTCTGTAAAGTATGTTACTTCAGGTTCTTTTATATTTTGGATCCAGTAATAATCTTGCTCTGTAACAGAATACTTAGTATTGAAGATTTCTTCCTCTTTGGACTACAATAGTTTTTAGGACAGGAATCACATCTGTGTTCTCCTCCCCCTATCTCCAGCTGTTGGAAAAGTGCTTGTCACAGAGTAGGCAAGCAATAGATAATTGTTATAGGCCACACTGTGTCAGTGGTGTATAGAAAGTATTTAATTCAGTCCTTCAATTACTTAATACATGTATCCCTCTTGGTCTAGTATTATATTTGAGAATATGATTGTGGGGTTACATATAACATAGAAAACTTGGCTTTTTTTCCTTCAAAAGCAGCAGTCTAGATAGGAAAAGACAACATCTGAATACAAAATAATTGTAAAACAAAATTAAGTAGTAGGTAAACAAGTGCTTATGTGAGGACTGAAAGTGTGGTAGAAATGTAGAAAAGACAGGACATGTGAGCTGAGTTAGGGAACTCTGGAAGAGGTAAGATTTGAGGTGGTCTTTGAAAGAAGTGTAAAATTTGAATTAGATAAGAAATCATGCACTCAGAAAATATTGTGAATTTGGATGTTGGGGGATATATTGAGCAGACTTACCTGTCTGGTGACTGGAGCAGAAAGTCTCTGGAATATTGGAGAGAGAGGGTTTAGCAGGTTGGGAAGGCACAGTGTTGGGGACTAAGGCAGGCTTACAGCAACCCACTGATAACAAGATGAAGCCTCCTTATAGGGTAAGATGGGGCTTTTGTTACTTAGGCAAGAGTGTTATCTGTACTTGGAATGAGTGTCTTATAGTTGAACCAGGATCAGGTTGTTATCTATTTTTTATTTCAATTGCTATTAATATTTGGAATAAATGCCTCACTAATGTGCATTCATTTTAGGTAGTTAGCAGTGCATGCCTTTCTTTTTAAAATCTACCTGATGTACTTGTGCCATTCTCTTGGTACTGAAATGATGTACCCAAAATAGTCATCCAGCCACACTCAGTGACACCGTTTTGCTTTTGATTATCTCTGTGGGTTTGTTACTGTTGATCCTTTAAATAATACAAGTAATGTTAGTTGGGAAAGGAGCCTTTCTGATGAAGGATACTAAAAAATATTGACAAAAAGATTGGAGAATAAACACACTGTTGTTGAATATTGAACCCTTGGTGTTATGTGAAAATTCTTTTGAGTGGCAAGTAAAGTTTAAGTTAGATTGCTAACCAAGATGTGTAAAGTTACAACAGCAAATGTTGCATTATTTAACAACTCAGCAAATATTTATTGGGTGCTGGCTATAGCTAGCTGTTCTTTCTGTTGGGTGCTGGGGAGACAAAGATGAATAAGAGTATGCTCTCTATTCATCAGAGGAGATAACCAGTGATCATTTTATGTTGTGGTGAATTAATCACTTTGGGGGTGAATAAAGTACTAGAGAATAGATCACTTTGGTTGAGGTCTCCTCTGGCGGGTTCCGGGGCTTTTCTCCACTCTCCCCACCAGCAGCCTCTCGGGAGCAGGGGGTGCCAGGGTGTGGCTGCCCTGGGGCACCTGGCTGCAATTTGGAAAAAATTGATAGGGAAAGCTTTGAAGAGAAGAGATGGAACTTTAAGTTAACCCTGAGTTAACTTAAATTTTAGAATTTTGCCACATGTAAAGGGGTAGAGAGGGCCAGCATAAGGAAAATTGCTGAAGAATAAAATTGAATGATATTTTTGAAAATACTATATCTTGAATTGTTTCTTATAGGCTTGTTGCATGGCAGAAGTGATGAGACAGGAAAGGTATTTTTGGAGCCAAATTATGAGGGGGTCTTCTACTCCATTCTAAAAAGTCTAGATTCTTGCCATCCCCATTGAACTGGCAGTGGAGAGCCATAGAAGCTAGAATAATCAGATCATGCAAATCACCTTAGAGAGGAGAGGCAGTAGGACCACTTATGCTGCAGGTAAGAGAGGTGTTGCTAGGTGAAGGACAGTGGGAGTGGGTAGATTGTAGAGACATTTTTAGATGTGAAAATCTAAATTTTATGGCCAGCTAGAGGTGAGGGAGAGTGAGAAGTCCAAGGGAACGTGTCTAGCTTGAGCAACTAACTGTGTGATTATGAGGACATTAAATTAGAAAATATAGGAAGAGGAACAGGTGTTCAGAGGAAAGAAGAAGTGATGTCATGTTAATTCTAAGGCCCCTGTGAGGAGTTTAAATAGATACATTAGGTAATTGGAAATTCTGCTTCACAGTTTATGAGATGGTTAGGAACAATTGTAATGTAGATAACAGCTAAAACTATGGGAGTAGCAACCTTCTGGAAGGCATGTTAGTATAGTAGCTAACTTCAGGGACTTTGGAGTTAGGAATACTCCAGGTCAAATCTGTTATCCCATTTATTGGTTGGGTGACCTTGGGTAAGTCATTTAACATCTCTAACCCTAGGCTTCTTATCTGAATTTAAGAACTGTGGAGATTAAGAAAGGTAGTATGTGCAGAGTCATTAGCATAATATCTAGCTAATAAATATTTAGTAAATTGCAGATATTGGTATTATTATTATTAGTAGTAATAGATGTAGTGGTTTTAGAGGGTCTAACTATAGAGAAAATGGAGAACGAGAACTGGATAGGTAAGTGAAGGGAACTTTTGGAAATCAACACTTGAATTAGTGTTTGAACTTAGTTTAGTTCTTGCCTGAGTCCCATTGTGCTCCTATAGCAGAGTACCAGAAACTAGGTAATTTTTTTTTTTTTTTTTCTTGAGACAGAGTCTCACTCTGTCACCTCAGGATAGAATGTCATGGTGTCAGCCTATCTCACAGCAACCTCAAACTCCTGGGCTCAAGTAATCCTCCTGTCTCAGCTTTCTGAGTAGCTGGGACTATAGGTGCATACCACTACGCCCAGCTAATTTTTCCATTCTTAGTGGAGATGAAGTCTCACTTTGTTTAGGCTGATCTCAAACTCCTGAGCTCAAGGGATCTTCCTGCTTCAGCTTCCCAGAGAGAGTGCTAGGGTTACAGGCATGAGCCATTATGCCTGGCTGAGACTGGGTATAAAGAACAGAAATTTCTTTCCTAGGGCAGTGCTCATAGCTCAGTGGGTAGGGTGCTGGCCACATTCACTGAGGCTGGTGGGTTCGAACCTGGCCTGGGCCAGCTAAAAAAACAAGGACAACTGCAACAACAACAAAGTATAGCCGGACCTTATGGTGCACGCGTATAGTCCCAGCTACTTGGGAGGCTGAGGCAAGAGAATTTCTTAAGCCCAAGAATTTGAGGTTGCTGTGAGCTGTGACACTATGGCACTCTACCCAGGGTAACAGCTTGAGACTCTGTCTCAAAAAAAAAAAAAAGAAAAATTTCTTTCTTCATAGTTTTAGAGGCTAGGAAGTCCAGAATCAAGGTCCCAGAACCTGGTGAGGGCCTACTTGCTATGTCATAACATGGCAGAAGGCACCCCATGGTTGAGAGAGAGGGAAGGGGGCCAAACTCATCTTTGGAACTCATTCCTGAGATAACAAACATCATTCCTGCTATCATCCCACCCCCATAGTTTTTGATTTAGTAGGTCTGAAAGGGGGGTTGGAGAAGTTGCATTTGAACAAGTTCCCACATATACTTATGCTGCTAGTCCCTGGACCACGCTTTGAGAACCATTGACTTACAGGTTAGGTGAAAAAAGAGGAAGCAGCGTAGACACTAATCAAGAGATTGCAGTTTATTGAGAACCACGAGAGAATTTAGAGAAAAATAGAAATTTAACAGCCTCCAGACTCTCCAGACAAGTCCACCAGTCTGATTTCCAATCCCATAGCTCTCATTTCATATTTTTGTCTTCTCCAGAATCCGGTATAATGCCTAGTTCATAACAATAACATTTGAAGCTGATTAATACCGTCCTTGTGTCTGATTGCATGTACTTTGCACACACATTTCATTCATCCTCTTATATCTCTGCTGAGTCACGAGGAGGATGCTGTTTCTAATTTTACATACACACAAAATAACTGGAGAAAATTTCTTTCAAATAGCTGATGTGTAGCTATGTATATTTCACTTTGTGGTAGGTGCCCTCCTTTCTCCCTTTAAAAAAAAATCACAATTCAGGGAGACTTCTGACTTGGGTTGGTCTTTCCCTTTGCCAGAAGCTCTGGCACTTTTTATTCCTTCTGTATTCCTTTCTGTCTAATAAATCCTATCTTAATACTAAAAAAAAAAAATCACAATCCAGTTTACAAAGACATTGTTAATAATGTATTCCAAGAGTTCAATCTGTGTCCTATATTAAGCATCTTGGAGTTTAATATGGGAGGCAAATCATATACTTGTAGTTCCTTATTTCCAGTAAGGTTGATAACATGGACAAAACCCCAAAGGAAAGAAACAGGAAGAGCTATAACACAAATGGGGAGGAATCTGAATCTCCCCATTGTCTGGGCATCCACAGAGATTGGTAGAGTCCAGATAAAAGTAGTTTCTGGTGGCTTGAGAGTTACTATTAAAAATAGGTGTAATTGGGCAGCACCTGTAGCTGGCACCAATTACTGTAGTAATTGGGTAGGGTGCTGGCCACATACACCAAGGGTTTGAACCCAGCCCAGGCCAGCTAAAACAACAATGACAACTGCAACAAAAAAATAGCCGGGTGTTGTGGCAGGTGCCTGTAGTCCCAGCTACTTGGGGGGAGGCTGAGGCAAGAGAATTGCTTAAGCCCAAGAGTTTGAGGTTGCAGTGAGCTGTGATGGCATGACAATCTACCCAGGGCAACAGCTTGAGACTCTGTCTCAAAAAAAAAAAAAAAAAAAAAGCGAGACAGTTTTTTGATCTGTTTTTTGAAATTATCTTTTATTTTTATTTATAAATATTAGTTGTCTATTTTTTGAGACTTTGAAAAAAAATAAGAAGTTAACTGATGACTCCATATTGAACCTCAGAGTCAAAGCCGTCTATGATAGACATACTCTTATCTGACGATGTGAATGTTACTCTTTTTTGCATTATTATTATTGCTCAATAAAGAATAAAAATTAAAAAAGAGCCAAAAAAGGCATAATTAATTCTACATACCATACCTCACCATACTCTGCCATAATTCTGTATTGAATTGATATTAATATTGAAATACACTAATTAAAAACAAATTAAGACAAAGACAAACTTCACTTACTATAATGTAGTTTTACTGTATTACACCAATAGGTATATAATGTATGCACTAATATATGAAGTCTCACGGAATTAGGCAATCTCACAGCATTAAGCAGACATAATTTACGTAAATGGGTATAGGATACGAGTCCTAGCAAACCATATTACAATGCTGTATGTGCATTAACGCTCAATCATTATTTAACCCGATATCAATAAAGACACAATAGCAGTGCAGTATAGTATATGCGGGGTGTGACCAGTTAGAACTCCACTTACAGTCAGATAAATAATAGCTGTAACAGTGTAATAA
Organism: Loris lydekkerianus; assembly: GCA_963574355.1. NCBI lineage: Eukaryota > Metazoa > Chordata > Mammalia > Primates > Lorisidae > Loris > Loris lydekkerianus. The sequence continues at coordinate 31,102 of CAUYPK010144020.1, forward strand.
AAATGTCCCACAAAAAGCACAGGGCAGTATAATGGCAGCAGTAGAAAGTCCATATCCAATTGTGACTAGCCAGGAGAGCAGTAGAGGTCCTAAATAAGGACATGGGAGCCCTGGGAGTGCAGCAGAGGTTTACTGATGGCATGGCCACCAAGGTTAAACTCTGATTTTGGGAGGGGTTGGGTTGCTTGCCAGTGGCTTTGGAATGCCAGATCATGGGAGTTTACTCTATTTCTGTTTGCTAGTATTTCTTGGGTCTTACATGTCACATATACTGAGGACTTCCAGCAAATAGCACAGATGTTAGTCCTCTTCTCTCACAGGAAATTATCATACAAGGGAATTCCACTGTATAGGGGAGTCCGACAATAGTTGTGTACAGTTATAAACACATTTATAAAGGGATTTCAGGAGTCAAACTGGAGCTTCATGACTGACAGGTTAATTACTCAGCATGCTTCCTAGGTGCTTATTCTCTCTCATTTTTCTCTCAACTAATATTCAGTAAGCATTTACTACATGCCAGAAGTTGTGTGAAGTGCTGGAGCTGGAGAAATGATAATTGCTTTGGGCACCTGAGAGTGTGAGTGTGCACACATGAATACTATCAGGAGGAACATGCCTAACTTTTATCATCTTAAGATTGTGTTGATAGGAACAGACGTTAGGACTTGAAGTTAAATTCATTAAGCCTGAGGTATGCAAGGGGCCATGAAGAATATAGAGTTATACAGGTTTTTTTTTAATTTGATAGAGGAGAATGGTAAGTGCTATATAAATATTGATTGTAGACTAGATAATCATGCTTCTTGAGTGACTAAGTATTAAGTTTCTTTTTTTTCTTTTTTTTTTTTGAGACAGAGTCTTAAGCTGTTGCCCTGGGTAGAGTGCCATGGTGTCATAGCTCACGGCAAGCTCTTGGCAACTTCCAACTCTTGGCCTCAAGTGATCCTCTTGTCTCAATTTTTCTATTTTTAGTAGAGATGGGGGTCTCACTTTTTGTTCAGGCTGGTGTTGAACTCCTCAGTTCAAGCAATCCATCTGCCTTGGCCTCCCAGAGTGCTACGATTACAGGTATGGGCCACTGTGCCTGGCCCTAAGTGTTCACTTTTGATGTCAGCTCATAAGCTATTCTAATGTTTCAGAGATGATAAAGTCTACATTAACCTACACTGCCTTTTGTATCTGAATAGGAGACAAAAAATATTATGGCAGGCCATGTACTTGTTTTCTTGATTTGGGAAGTGTATTCATAATACATATAAGCAAAAAGACCAGTAACAACTAGCTGCCTTTTACCTAGTGACTGCATTATGCAAGGCCCTTTCTACATATTGTTTAATCCTTATGATAGCGTAATAACAATCTTACAAATTAATTGGACATTGTCTTTATTTTATTAATAAGGCAACTGAGTTCCGGAATGGAGAGACCAATTGAGATGAGACTAGGCTCAGACCCAGGCTTGTTCCTGAGCTGATGCTCTTTCTATTTCATGTCAACTCCTGGTATCAACATGGGGCTCTAGTATGTGAATGTCCTGATGAAAAAATACTTGTCCTGCTAATTTAGGAATGTTGATGGAGGAAGTTAAAATTTCAGTAACTGTCTAAATGTTTGAAGACAGTTTGATAAGTATAGTTAGAAATGGAGGGGGAAAGGAGCTGGACAATTAAAGGCACCAAAGCTGATTCTTCAATGAAGACATGCTGTATTCGACCTAAATTTTTTTTACATGATTGACAGGAGATCTTACATAAACATTCAGATTTCCCACTTCTTTATGTATAGGTGCAAAATCTTCTAGAGAAGGAGCTGTATTTTTTTCAGGCAAATGACATTTATACTAAATATTCAGAACTTAAAAACAAATCCTTAAAATCACACCTCTCACCATGAAGTTATATGAAAGTCCTTTGGGTACTTTATGAACTTTTATCCTTGAGTAAGGGTATAAGTGGATCCATTTTATTTTAAATCCTATTCTTTAGAGGGCATATATGGGACTTGAATGGCTTAATCAGGAAAATTTTTCAGGATGTATCACATTTAGGTTTATACTATTTGTTTTGACAGTTCATGTCTTTAGACGTTAACCAAATCTTAACTTCATTCTCTCTACCCCAACAAGTATCAATTACCTGCATTTTCTTTTTTCTAGCTTTTCATTTTAACCTAATTTCAGATAAACAGAGAAGTTGCAATAATGATACAAAGACTTCTCATGTAACCTTCACCACATTCCTCAAATGTTAACATTTTACATTTGTTCTATCCTTTTTCCACTTTCTTTTTTAACTTTTGAACTGTTGAAGAGTAAGTTGCAGATACTATATCCAATACTTCAGTGCGCATTTCCTAAAAACAAAGATATTCTTTTACTAACCACCTTATAATCATTAAATACTATTACTATGTCTAATCTACAGGTCTTATTCATAGTTCATCAATTGTCCCATGTGGCCTATCTATGAATACTCTTTATAACAACAAAAGAATAAAAATCCAACATGCAGAAACAAAACCCAAAAAAACTGACCATGAGGTACATTGCTCGTGACCATGAGGTACAATAAAGGAGGGCCTTTAATGTGGAATAATCCTTCAATTTGTATCATTATCACAGTGACGTTTTTGAAGAATATAGGCCAGTTCTTATTTTTTTATTAGGGTATCTCTTATTTGAAGTTTATCTGGTCACAGTTAGATCCACATTATGCATTTTTGGCAGGAATAGTATAGACCTGATGTTGTGTTTTCTCAGTGGTTCAGGTAAAAAGGCCAATGATGTTAATTTATCTCATAATTGGTGATGTTAACTGATGTTAACTTAGTTAAAATGGGTTCTTCCTGGTTTCTCCACTATAAAGTTACTATTTTTCCTTCCTAAGTAGTAAGTATCTTATGGTGTGATACTTTGAGACTATGTAAATATCTTGTTACTCCTCAAATTTTCACTCACTAGTTTTAAGATCCATTTATGATTCTTTCTTGAATCAATTACTGCCACAATTGTTGCTAAATGAAAATTGTCTAATTCCCCCATTCCATTTATGTTTATTAGTTGGCTTTCTTCTCACTAATGGTTAATTAATATCTCTATGCTCTCATGAATTCTATATTACTCAGTGGTTTATAATTCTTTGCTATCATTTTTTAAAAACTCAAATTGTCTCAGATTTGACCAGTGGGAACTCTTTTAATTTGGCTCTGTGTCTTTCTCACATGTCTTCATCATTCTTTGATACTTCCTTATTTTCTGGTATAACAAGAGCAGGTTTATCTCATGTTTATTAACATTTAATAACTTATTAAATATGAATTATTTTATAAACATAATTAGATATAATATTATAAAATATTTAATAGTATTTTCCCTGTTCCTGCCCTGGAGCCAGCTATTTCTCCAAAGAATACTTGATAGAAAATTGTATTTAGAAACAAGTTCACACAGTGTTTGGTGTGCTCACAGCTACCGGGGTATCATTGTTTCTAGGCCCTTAACAAATAGATGACCCAGGGATGTACCACACATTTCTGTATTTTTGTGTATCTATATTAAAAACCAGGCCAGGTATGATGGCTCAGGCCTATAATTCTAACATTCTGGGAGTTAGAATGAGTTTGGATTGCCCAAACTCAGGAGTTCGAGAACAGCCTGAGCAAGAGTAGGACCCATCTCTACTAAAAATAGAAAAACTAGCTGGGCATTGTGGTGGGCATCTGTAATCCCAGCAACTTGCGAGGTGGAGGCAAGAGAATTGCTCAAGCCCAAGAAGTTGAGGTTGCTTGAGCTACATTGCCAGGGCACTCTACTCAGTAGTGAGACTCTATTTAAAAGCAAAGTAAAACATAATGTGCATAGCTATGATTTAATAAAAAAATTAAAAAACAAAACCAAACCATGTTTATAGTGACAAATTAAGTTTTAATCCTATGCTACAAGGTTTATTCTGTCACTTCCCCTTTTCATGTTTGTAACTCCAGATTCTCTATGAGAATCTGGCTGCCCTTATTGACAATATATTTACTGTATTTTGCCATGTGTAATACACATGTTTTTTGCCCAATTTTTTGAGGGAAAACAAAGGGTGTGCGTTATATACATGGGTGGTGTGGCTTATAAGTTGGGGAGGCCAGTGGGCCTCCCAGGGCTGCTGTGTCCTCTCATTTGGGACCACCAGGCCGTTAGGATTCTAGTCCAGTAAGATCTGGCATTTGGCGGGAGTGGGTTGGAACAGCCTCCACTGAGCGCCTGGACCAGGTGTGTTAGGCTGCAGCTGTGTTGGTGGAGGGCCAAGGCTGGGACTGGAATCCCTGCTCAAGCCCCACGGATCCTACTGGCTGCCTATGGGCTGAGTGGGTTCAGAAATTCCCATCCCACCAGCCACATATGTGGCCATCTTGGCTATGGCTCCCAACATGGTGGGGAGGGAAGGGCTCCCAGGACAGAGGGAAGGGGTGACCTTCACTGAGCAGGAGCTACAAGAGGGCCCTGTGATCTGTACATTTACCAGAGGAGCGTTATCCCTCCCCAGATATGTCTCTACTATTGAGAGCTAGCCACTTTCTCCAGAGGCATTTTTCTAAAAATCTGAGCTAGAAATGTAGGTCTACATTGTACATCGGTGCACATAATACACTGGAGCACCTTATGCACAGCACAATACGGTACTTACTTGCATACTCCTAATGTTCTGAGAAAGCAAGTTCAAAATTGCTAACTTGGCCAGGCATGGTGGCTTGTGCGTAATCCTAGCACCCTGGGAGGCTGAGATAGGAGGCTTACTGGAGCCTAGGAGTTTTGAGGGTGCAGTGAGCTATGCTGATGCTATTGCACTCTATCCAGGGTGACAGAGTGACACTCTTTGTCTCAAAAAAAAAAAAAAAAAGAAAGAAAAGAAAAGAAAAAAAGAAAGAAAGAAATTGCTAATCCATACCTCTTTGAAAATGAAAAGAAATCCACTAACTAGAATAATTTTTAAAATTGTTAGCTTAAGGGCCTAAAATCCAAATAACGGTGTTCAGAATTAGAGGAGTTTGCTATCAACCACCACCCCCCTCAGCTTTCTTCAGTGTGGTTATGTTATTTATTTGAAATACAATTTGATTCATTTGATTCTGTATGTGCTTCCTATTAGACCACTCTCCCTCCCTTTTTGTTGATTTTCTTTCTTTCTTTCTTTCTTGAGTTTGTGAAAAGTTAACACATTTCCAAAGTCAAATGGTATTGTCAGAGAAGTGTCAGTTTCATTTCTTCTGCCCTTTTCACCCTGTTCCTAACCCCCCCAATTGATAATCTATTTATCAATTAATAAACTATGACTTTCTTGCATATGCCTTAGAAACACACTTTAGTATAGGTAGATGGAGTAGAATTGCTGAATATTGCAAATCTTTATCTTTCGTGAAGAATAGCAAATTGTTTCCTAAAGGGCTAAACCAGTTAAACAATTCTATTTATTTTTGAGCCTTTATATTAATAGCATGAGCATCACTTAAGTCATACCTGCTAATGCTCATGCTGAAGTTTCAAGTACAACTAGTCTCAGAGATGAAAGGCAGACCAATGAAGAAATACTTTATAACATTTCATCTAACATCAACTCATTACCTTTTTTTTTTTTTTTTTTTAAATCACTTTGAAGGAAGTTACATATGAACAGGGCACAAAATTTAAAAATAGAAAAAATTATACAGTGGAAATTTTCTTTCTCTCATCTTTACGGACATCTAGTTGCACCTCCTGGAAGCAGCCACTGTTACCAGTTGTTCAACAAGTATTTGTTGAGTGCCTCTTAAATGCCAAGCACTGTTGTAGTGTTTTGGGGATGCAGGGGGAAACAGTATAAAGCCAAGATTTGTTTTAATGGTGTTTCCATTATATTGAGGGAGACTAAAAGTAATGAAGTTTCTTGTATATCTGTTCTAAAATATCTGTGAATATACTGCATGTTTTAATGTTTATTCTTTTTTTTTTTTTTTTTTTGAGACAGCGTCTCACTTTGTTGCCCTTGGTAAGTGCCATGGCATCATAGCTCACAGCAACCTCAAATTCTTGGGCTCAAGTGATTCTCTGGCCTCAGCCTCCCAAGTAGCTGGGACTACAGGTGCCCACCACAATACCCGACTATATTTAGAGACAGGGTCTCGCTCTTGCTCAGGCTGGTCTCGAACATGTGAGCTAAGGCAATCCACCTGCCTTGGCCTCCTAGAGTGCTAGGACTACAGGCACAAGCCACTATCCCTGGCCTATAAGAATTTAATTTTAGTAGTTTAATTCAACACCCCTAATTTGGCTTATCAGGACCTCATTTCATCAGCGCCATTATTACTAGGCATTTTTTGGCCTGTATCAAAAGCACCACTCTGAAGCCATCTTTGCAGTTATGTAATTGGTGGGTTGGTGACATTCTCTCCAATACTTAACTTGTTGTTTTGAAGTAGTAATAATTTTTTGTACATTTGCACTGTTTTCATGATTTCTTTGCTGTCTTTATTGTTCTGTCACCCCTTGATTAAAAGTCTAATTACTTAAACATTAAAATATGTATAAGTTACTAACTACTGAAGTAACTGTGTACCATTTATTTCATTGGTAATTAATTTCTTTTGATGTGGAGAATTCACCCAGTGACATTTTGTTAAGGAAGGGTTAATTCTCCCGAGGTGTGATAACTGTTCTATTACCTCTCTAGCTCTGTGTTGTCAGTCTTTAGGACTTTCAATTATTTCTTCACTGCCTTCACTTATTTATCAGAGATTGAGGAAATTCTAAAGTCACTCACACTTTCTGTTTCAGGCTTGATTACAGCAAGAAGCATATAGTCATTAGGTGGATTGGTGAGTAGCTTACAGTATTTCTAACTTCTTGCACATACAGGGTTGAATTCACATAAGTTGAATTAGAGTATGATGTGACTCTTTATGATAAGCATTGACCTAGTTCAGGTGAGATTGGGGGAGGAGATGCTTGGGCAGCTTCTCTTTCATTCATGCCAACATTAATTGGCCTTGTGCTAGGTTATAGTAGCTGTGGGTGCAAAGGAGAAGATGGTTCCTGAAGGTAGATGTTTGTGATTTGAAATGGTAAGAGCTGTGAAAGAAATATATCCAGAAAACTATTAGCTTAGAATTTATATGCCAGGGGTAATTAGCTGTCTGTCTAATACTTCTGCAGAGATAGCTGATAAGCTCCAGTGTTCAGAGAATGCTTTTTTGTGAAGGTGACACCTCACTAGACCTAAAGATTAAGGCTTTACCTATGCAGAGGATGAAATGAATGTGTATTTTTGGCAGAGAGATGGCAATGTATGTAACAGTAAGTAACCATAAGTGGTTTGATGTTTGTAGGATCAGAAAGTGAGAAGCAAGGCATCTTCAGAGAGGAAGATGTAAGGAAGGACCACATATGCCCTGTCATTGAACTTGTATACCAACCTAATGACATAATCACCAAAAACTACCACTTGTTAAACACTATATGCCAGTATTTACATTAGAATAGTGCTTTATAGGCATTCTCTCATTTAATCCTTGGGGATATTCATAATTTAAAATTTGTAGGTGCACAGAAGTTGAATAACTTGTTTAAGGCCATGTCTAATGAGTGTAGGGAGTGGATTCTCACGTACAGGGGTTCATCTCCAGAGCCTTTTATTTGGAGAAGCATTAGAAAAACAGGAGAATACCATTATTATTATAACTTCATTTTGGATAGATTATTCTGCAGGCAAAGTAAAGATGGGTTTGAAAGGGGCAGAGTGGGAGCAGGGAGATAGTTGAGAAGCTGTTGGAGGAGTCCAGGTGAAAGAGGATTGAAACTTGAATAAGAATAGAATTTATTAGGTAGAGGCATAAGAGTCATGAATTGGAGGCATTATTAGGAGATGAAATCAGAAGATCTTGATTAAGATATGTGAGGGTCAGGGAGAGAAGAGAGACAGGGTTTTAGCTTGGATTACTATGTAGTGTTACTACATATTAAGGTAAAGAACACTAGAGGCAAATATGCATTAACAGAAGATGGGTTTGGTGTTGGGTAGTTGATTTCAGGAGCCATTGGAACATGCAGGAGAATTACATTGCAAGCTTCTGAATCTGTATACTGTATATACTCGAGTATAAGCTGAGTTTTTTTTTGGCACAAAATTTGTGCCGAAAAACCCGAACTCGGCTTATACTTGGGTCATACAGGTTATTTGATTCAGTGATTGTGATTTAGCTTGATTACCTGTTAAGCTACGGTTTTCTGCACTTTATTTAAAGTTTTAAAGTTGTTGTTGCTAGTTTACAGTTTTT